>JAWRVF010000622.1:0-216620 GCA_036785485.1 Physcomitrellopsis africana | reverse complement strand
AGATTTTAGAGAATTCTAGGAAATTTTTTGAATGTTCTAAAAGGTTCTAATAAGTATGTCCTTGACACTAGGAAGATATTAGAAGGCTCTAGAAGATTTTAGAGAGTTCTAGGAAACTTCTAGAATATTTTAGAAGGTTCTAATAAGTATGTCCTTGACATCACCTCCTCCTCTAGCTTCGAGGTCTCCGAAAAGCCATTTGAGATGTATACTCACAAACGTAGGAAATCAAAAATTTGTCGCATAGTCTTTGTAATATACTCCAGCTGTCGTTCACGAGGCAGATTCATGGATCCTTGTAGCCACTGATAATGATCAAAAACTTCTACTTGAGACCATGCTTGAACTTCTGTATCTTCATTGTGGAAATGACCTGAAAATATCATTTCGTCACTACTTGTATGAGCTGATTCAACTTCAAAGACAATTACAAGTGACTTGCTACTTGGTATTCTTCGACGTCTTCTTGGCTCTTCTAATTCTTTGTCTCAAAGTTAACGTCGTGAGCTACTCGGTTGAGATGGTACCACTAGTATAGTATCTACATTCTCACTAGCCATATCTAAATACACCTTGATATTAGATATCTTGATACTATGAAATACAACAAGTTATGTTTTGATGAGACCTGGATCCCTTTTTTATTCATTTCTCCAGAGAAGGCTTCATCTTCATGCTTCGTTAATGACCAGCTTTTGGTTTATTAGGATATCGTCGATGGAATTCCCGTACCTTTTGAGATGCATTGGCAAGATTTTTGGCTGGTTCCCATGTTCTTTCATTAATATCATAGTCACTCCAATGCACAAAGTACTCTAATTTATTCCATCTTCGTCGTGAATCTAGTATCCTTTCCACCTCATATTCTTCGTTATTTTTAATTTCTATACTAGGTGGTGGACATTGCACTCTTCCAGGAAAAGACGATTCTTAATAAGGCTCTAACAGAGAAACATGAAAGACAAGGTGTACTTTCATAGCAGCTAGTAACTCTAAGCGGTACGCCACAGGATTGATCTGCTTCTGGATAACAAATGGTCACAATTTTTGATAGTCTAACTTATCAAATGGGTGCTTGGTCTTGATATTCCGTCGAAGCAGCCATATTTTATCTCCAATCTTGAAATTAGGTGCCTGATTCTGAAATTTATCCGCGGATGCTTTGTAAGACTCTTAGGCAATTTGCAATTGAAGCTTCAATGTGGTTTAAAGCTCCGATAGCTGTTGCACCAATCCTTCAGCTGCTGGGTTGTTATTCGCTAACGGACTCAATAGATCAAGCTTCGGATGGTATCCATAGTTGGAAAAGAATGGTGTTTTCTGAGTCGACCCATGAAGGGTGTTGTTATATGGAAACTCGGCTAGCGGTAGATATGCAGTCCAATCATCTTGCAGATAGTTGATGCTGCATCGTAAATACTATTCTAAAAGTTGATTCACCCGTTCCGTTTTGCCGTCAGTTTGAGGATGGAATGCCAAAGGAAGCTTGATGTCCACCTTCAATATTTTAAAAAAAGATCTCCAAAACTTTGATACAAATTGGGTTCCTCGATCCAACACAATATCATTTGGTAGACCATGATATTGATAAACATTATCAAAGAAGAGCCTTGCTGTATCTTTGCTTGACGATGTCTTCTTGCAAGGGATAAAATGTGCCATCTTCGTAAGTCGATCCACCACAACAAAGATGCTATCAAATGAATTCGATGGCGACAGATCTGTAATAAAGTCCATGGAAACTGAAGACCATGGACGACACGGAATGGACAATGGTTGTAGAAGTCCATAAGGGCGATGTCGAGGGTTCTTGGATCTTGAACAAATGTCACAAGAGAGGACAAAATCCTTCACATCCTTCCACATTTGGAGCCACCAGAAATCTCAGGAAATGAGTTCCAAGGTTTTGTTGAATCTGAAATGTCCCGTAGTTGGAAAGTCATGACGAGATTGAAGGACTCGAAGTCGTGCTGGCCCTTTTGGGATATACAACCGCTCTTCAAAGTATAAGAGATCTCCTTCAACCTTGAACTTGTCATCATTGATACGCTGCTTGATATCAAGGACTATTGAATCTTCAATGGTCGCAACACGTACCTGGTTGAGGAAGTCAGCATCAATTGGCACCACAGCAGCACAAATCCTGAATTGCTCTGGCTTTAATAATATCGTACATTGTTGATCAAGCGCTGCTTCTCCAATCTTTGGCGCAAGATATGATCTTCTTGATAAGGCATCGGATAGTCCTTGCTGCTTTCCAGGCCGATAAGTAATAACAAAGTCAAATCTAGATAGCGACATATTCCATCGAGCTTGACGACTCGCTTAGAACTGAAAGCAGACATAAATATTCCATTCTTGCGATCCGTATATACTCTGGCCACGGATACAAGCAATTCTTCGGTGAAGTGACGCCACTTCGGAAAGAACTAATTATGCTAGCGAGCCTCCTTATCATAACCAGAAGTTGATCTCAACCAAAACTTCAATAGATTTGACGTCGACAGTTTTATCGTCGATGCGATGGGGTCGAGAAAGTATCGACTCCTAAAGCAAACCAAGCATCGCCCAAATGTTCTTTACAAAGTTCGCACAAGACAGCCGTAGTAAATGCCGTTTTAAGATTTTGAAATGCTTTTTTCGCTAGAGATCCCTATTCCAGCTTATCTTTACATGTTAGTTGAGTGAGTGGAGCAGGAATTTGAGAATAATTCTTGATGAAGATCCGATAGAAGTTAGCAAAGTCGAGAAAATATTGTACGTCTCTAACCGTCTTTGGAACTTCCCAAGACACAATTGCTTCTACTTTCTTGGGATCCATCTTTAAGTCTTCTGTAGTCACAATAAATCCTAAAACTTCGGCCTTATTTGCGAAATGAAGTACTCTTCCAACTCGCATAGAATCCTTCGGCTTCCCATAATTTTTCGAAGATCAAACTTAACGTGCTTCCTTTATTTCATTCTCTAAAATATCAAGATATCATCTAGATATTCTCAAAAATACGTATTCATCATGTGTTGAAAGACCGTCGGAGCATTGGTAAGACCAAATAGTATGACATTATCCTCAAAATGGCCATACCTTGTACAAAAAGCTATCTTCTATTCGTCTCCTTCTTTGATTTGCACAAGGTTGTAAGCTCCTCTTAGATCAATCTTTATAAAGATCTTTGCACGTCCAAGTTGTTTCAGAAGATTAGAGATCAAAGGTAATGGATAGCGATTCTTCTTTGTCACCTTATTGAGACTTCAATAGTCCACGCACATCCGTAGTGAGCCATCCTTCTTCTTCACAAATAAGATTGGTGCCCCAGCTGGCAATTTTGAATGACAAATGAAGTTCTTGGCTAAATTCTCGTCAATGTATTTCCGCAACTCAATCAATTCCATCTGCAATAGATTGTAAATTGGGCCAAAAGGTGGTTGTGCTCCTTCTTGCAATTCTATGGCACAACTATATAGTCGATGTTCTGGTAGCATGTCAGCATTCTTCTTTTGGAACACGTCTTCAAAATCCTTGTATTGTTCCGGTATTCCTGCTGTTGAAATCTGCTCTCCACTAGTTGAAGCCGCATAAATGACCAATGGTGTGCCTTCCTTGCACGATCTTACAAACGTTCTTGCTCCAATGAACAAAGATTTTTTGATTTGGGATCTTCTTCCAAGCTTGTCCTCAGGTTGTTCTATGGAAAATGTTATCCTCTGCAACCTCCAATCTATGGATGGATTATATTTTTCCAACCAAGAAAGACCAAGAATAATAGGATTTGACAGGGTGCTAATAATGTTGAAAACAATATAACTACTGTGGTCTTTAAACGCCACTTCTATAGGTTCTGATTCATGGATGATACTACCAGATAATAAAGGTCGTCCATCTATTACTTCTACGTGAACAAGTTTGAATTTTTGTACTAGGGGAATTTTGTGACGCTTAGCAAATTCTTGGTCTAAGAAACAAGCAAATGTTCTTGAATCTAATAAGGCTAAGGTTTTTAGTTTTTCAGGACCAAAAGACAAAAGAATTATAAAACAACGGGCAGGTTGAGTAGAAAGAGAGGAACCTGGTTTTGATTTGTCCAGCCGCATGGTTCCTATTGTGGCTGGGCATCCTCGTTTTCCTGAACAAATGCGCCTCTATTCTTGATGCTGCGTCCATTTTTCTTCTTCGGACAATTTCCAGCTCTATGGCCTTCTCTACCGCAATAAAAGTACAAATCTTTCTTTATACGCTGCTTCTTTTTTTCATTGAGCGTTCGTGGATCAGGAAGAGATAATAACAAATCCTTCATGTCGTCCCTTAGATCCCAATAGAATTGGCTCATCAATGCTTCTTCATCCCAATTGATGTCGCATGCCAATTGCCTGAAATCCGATGCATAGACTGATGCAGAGCGAGTCCCTTGTCGTAGTGATTGAATTTTTGTTGTAGCCCACCGAGCCTTATCATGCTCGCCAAATGCTTCCGCAAATGCCTCCAAAAAAGTCTCAAAGTTGTTCAAAATCGGTGATCCTTTTTCAAATAGAGGAGCAAACCACGATAGAGCTTGTCTCGTAAGCAAAGTTTCAACCAATCCAACGCGTGATTCCTCCGTCGGATAACGTTCGGGTTGTAGAGCTGTTATTAACTTGATTTGATTGATGAAACCTTGAAACTTGGAGCATGTGCCATCAAACTTGTCTGGAAGGCTAATACAAAGTTCCTTTCATTGTGGAAGTAATGGTTCTTGTTGAACCACAGGTAAAGCTGCTTCTTGTGGTGCAAAAGCTCGAGGCTGATGATGCCCAGATTGTGCTATTCCGGATGTTCCATCATTATGAAGTCTTGCAAAGACTCCTTCCATCATCGTAGTTCTCTGTGATAACATAGCAAGAGCATTCATAATGGCGTCCATCTTGGACTCCAAAATTTCACTCATATTAATGTCTTGACCTCCAACCATTCTAAGAGAAAGAAAGTAATTGTTTCTACAAGGAGGAAATATTGGTTTAGAAGAGGGTATTTTGCAACCTCTAAAACACCTTAAGACCTTCAAAAAGAGGGGTAATCCACTTTTTCCAAGAAGCATAAGACTCCAATATTATGACAAAAAGATATTAGTTTAGAAGAGGGTAATCCGCAACCTCTAAAATACTAGTGTACCTTCAAGAAGAGGGATAATCCACACTCCAACAAGAAGGAACTAACTCTGATATCCAAGGTGAGAGTAGTCTCGACAAACTGTCACGGACACAGAATATAGACTTGAAGTCTAAACAAGAAGTTCAAGAAGAACTGATAGGAACTCGATTAATATCACGGACACAAAATATAGACTTGAAGTCTAAACAAGAAGTTCAAGAAGAACTGGCAGGAATTGGATTAATCAGATGAGTGCAAAAACAACACCAAAGAGGTGAGCTAGACCTTCAAGAGATGTGTTGTCAAGACTGAAGAACTCTTCAGCCTCGACTCCAATATATATCCCTACTTAAGAAGCTTCTTAAGCAGCTTCGTCCAACTAGGGAGCTTCTCAAGCAACTTCTATTAACTAGGAAGATATTAGAAGGCTGTAGAAGATTTTAGAGAATTCTAAAAAACTTCTAGAATGTTCTAGAAGGTTCTAACAAGTATGTCCTTGACAATAGGCAAGAAGCCGATGAATGGCCAATTTAGAAGGCAGAATGGATGAGGAAGTTAGAAAAAGTAGTTATCATCAATTGTGTAGCAGTTAACATAGATGGAATAAGTATAAATTGATTCGGTGTGGAGGAGTCGGGGCCAAACTGTGATAGTCTTGAGCCAAGGTAAGCTTGGTGCTACCTCTCTCTTTTCTTTTGTTAGATTGTAGTGGAGGATCTCGATTCTATTCCGATGAGTTATATCATGTCAATGGTGAAGTACAATAATAAAATGAAAAAATTTATATATATGGATGAATAAGAAATTATAATTGTTTGATGTGTGAGTTCATTGTGGCGAATTGGCAGTCAAAGACCAAATATGTCAATGTAATTTGATTGTGAATGAGAATGTTATGTCATATTGATTGTGAGAGTTGAGCGGTGAAGGAGAATATTAGAAAAACGATTTGTTTCGAAAGACATTCTTGGTGAGGAATTATTCCCAGTGATTGGAAAGTGAAGCGGATGTATGCAATCTATGGAGACGGTGCAACATTGCCGTTTATTATTATGAGCTTGGAAGAAGATAGTAGATTATAGTAGGAGAATTGGTGGAGGATTGTGTCACAAAGTTTATCTTTAGTTGCGGAATAGCATAACCAATAGAGTGGATGGCATTATTTTAAAAGAATGTACGTGTACATTGGACTCTAATGTTTAGAAGGTGGTTAGTTGTGTGACCCTAATAGTTTAACTCAATGCAAATACTCTCTCCCTGTATTTGAATCCCCCTTTACAAGTTTATTCTAAGTAGTATTGGTAGAATAAGTGAAATAAAGGAAAACAACATTTTGGCGCCGCTGCCAGGGATTGACAATAGTATTGAGTGTTAGGAATTAATTGTTGAATGTGTAGTTAAATTAGTGATAGAATGTAATATCAATAATAGATGATAAAAGATTATGGTTAATAAGAATGAGAACATTACTTTGAAAAAAATACATCAGTCGAAAGGAAGATAAGAGAGAGCACAAGTAAGAAATTTGTTGCGAGACGAGCAAAAACGAAAGCTAAAAAGAAAGCGTCAATAGAGTTGGATTAAACCATGGTTGCATGCCTGTCGACACATCCGAGCATACCCTGAATATAAAAGATCTTTAATATTTCAGACATATATACCGTTAAATAAATTGCCAAAAGCACTCATGGATAATTTGGTGAATAGCCCAGTATATCTCTTGAGTCCATTAATATAAAAAGAACGGTATCATACTATATTTATATATAGTGTATAAAAATAGTATATATCTTATATCTATTGTTAATACATGTGTGAGTGCTAGACGTTATTTTAGAAGATATTATAAGGAGAGGATTTATTATAGCCACTAAGTTAGTAAATTAAGATAGCTATTTATTTTATTCCTACCTTACTTGTATCCTAAAATAGATTCTTTTGTAATTAGAAGAAAGGTAAAGGTTGTTTTATCTTTCTTGTTGACTTTTGAGATAGAATGGACCTTGTGAGGGATAAAAAAGAAGAGCATGGGGTGAATAGGGCCTGACCAATAGGATTTGAATGCCCATGTGGGCGTGTTATAGTCTAATATGGAAGGAAAGGGAGATATACTTATCTTGCTAGACCTAGGATTAGGGCAATTTTGAATGGTGAACTTTGGAAAGACATAGCTCCAAGGAGATAAAAAGGTTTGTAATGAAAATTGAGGTGTGTGTTTTTGGAGTTGAGAGGATTTTAGAACTTACTCACTTGCTTATATTGGAATTGTGAGCAAAAAGTTATGCTTATTTTAGTAGAATGAGGTCTGCTGCTATTGAAAAGTAATGGCAAAAACTTTGATCTGCCACTGCAAGTTTGATTTCAAGTCTTTCTTAGTGAAATTTATTGAAAGTGTAAAACATTGTGCTAGATTTCTATCAAGATATTTCTTGTAGCATTTGGAGTTGGAGAAAAAAAGTTGTAAGCTTGAGAGTGGGAAAGGATTTGCTGCCACTTGATGAAGAGGGGCAGAGATTTTGTTCAACCACCTAAGTCGGACAATATCTTCAATCTTCTTTATATTTTAGATACTTATAGTAGATTGTGTAAGCTTTCTATAAAAACAAAAATCAATACATTTGGAGCTTTTATAAAAGTTTTATGAGCCGTGAAGTATCAAGAGGGAAAATTGTTTCTAGGGTTTAAAGAGTAGAATCAACTAGGTATAAAATCTGAAGTTTGAGAGGCATGCATGCGAAATTTTAGAACAAGTTAGATGATGGAGTAAGCTTTCTAAAAAGCTATTGTATACTCAATTTGGAGAAGGCAAGTAATCACAACAAAGGCTGAAGTGAAGAGGAGCTTTGCTGCCTTTGCATTTGCTGTGAAATTTTAGTGCCTATTTCTTTTAGTCATAACTTTTAAACGGTAAGTCATCTATTTGTGAAATTTTGATATGTTTTACAATGGATTATTGGCTTTCCATAGGCTATAAGCATGCTTGATTTGACCTTTTGATAAATTTTTAGTGATTTATTTAATTTCAACTTATTGTATAACTTGTATTCCTCATATGCGGTTGTATTTTGAGGTATACTTGAATATATACACACTTTTCTTATATCTTTTATACAAGTACATATACTTGTATTTATATCAAGTATTTATATAAGCATTCTATAAGTATTATATATAATATTTGTACAAGTATTTATACAAGTATTATATCAAGGATTATACACTATTTTATATAAGTATTTATATAAGTATTTGTACAAGTATTATATAAGTATTTATTCAAATATTATTCAAGGGTTTATACTTTATATTTGCATAAGTTTTGTACAAGTATAATACAAGTACAATTTGAAAGCTTCAACAAATATTGTGCAAGTATAGAAGATACTTGCACGGCTTCCTCTCATGTTCCCTACTAGTTCTAGTAGCAGTTAGGAACCCGGCATTTTTCCAAGGCAAATTCTCTCTACCTGACAATGGAGCATAGAAGAATTAGATACTCCATTGGGTACTTTTCCAATAGTAGATACAGCCTATTCTAGCAAGGCTAGTTTTTCAGAAGGGAATGTATTACTTGCTAATAAGAGCCAATTCAATATATTTCAAAATCCGTCATTTTTACCTCAATTTCAACCAATAAAATTATTTACAGACAATAATACCAAATTGCAGAGGCCTAGAAGTCCGGAAAAGATAATTGGGAGAGGCAACGTTTATTTTAACAAGAAAGTGAGTAGAACATTATCACCTTCAATGGCGGCAGGGGGTCCAGCAGTACCAATTATGTTACAAATGGGTGCGGTGGGTGATTGCACAACTAACATAGCCACATTACCTACCTTTAGAGGTCTGCCAGGAGCCGACCCAGATCAACACTTGTTTCAATTCTTGATTGCATGTATAGCCAACAATGGTAGAATTGAAGATATTTGGTTAAGATGGTTGTCAGCGACCTTGAAAGACACGGTGTTTGAATGGTATAATCGCCAACCCGTGGGGCAATTTTCTAATAAGGAGGCATTAAAAAAATATATTTTTGACTCATTTTAGACCAGTAAGATTTGAAGAACATCTTAGAGAGAAATTAATGAATAGCAAAATGGTACCAAGAGAAGCAGTGCAGTCATATTATGGCCAAGTAGCAGATATCCTTTGTAAATGGCCAAATAACCAAATGCCGGATTTGTTTATTATGTCTATATTGGTTAACAGACTATATCCACCAGAATTGAAGATGTTTGTAAAGAAGGCCCAATCTTCGATTGTGGCTGCCTCACTTGATCAAGGTAAGGTATGGGAAGAATGTCATTATGACCAATTCTTAACCATAGGAGCCACAATGATTCCATCTCAAGGAGGGTATCAAATACCAACCTCAAATGAAACAGTGGACACTTATCTAAGGACAATTGATTACGGCACAAATCTTAGTATTAATCCGCAAGGGATAGTGAATGTTGTTCCATTGCAGGTTGTACCACCAACAACTGCAATTCTGTATTCTCTATACTCCCCATATCAAAAATCAATATCTATGAAACACTTATCTAATGAACTATTATCAAAGGATCCAAATGAGACTTTGTTATTAACTTTGACAAAGAAGATGGACGAGTTGGCTGTTAATCTGGCAAAGAATAAGGAAAAGAGGCATAAACTGACTAATATGCGTCCCAATATTTGGTGCTATAATTGTAAGGAATAAGGCCATTTGATAACGAAGTGTCCTTCACGACCCCAATTGATTGTGCAATGTACATTTTGTGAAGGTAAGCATATAACTACCGAATGTTAGAATTTAAGAAAGTAACAACAGTTCATAAATCAGACTATGATTCAACCAACTTCGTGGGATGTTAATCAAATTCAGATAAAAAATAGGTTTGGCTGGAATGAGAATCGTCCTATTAAAAAAAATAGAAATTTTTATAATTTTTAAAATTCTGAGTATAATCAAAAAGGCGACCCCAATTCTCAAGGTTTTGTGCAAAATCAGCAAGGACACCCCCAATATCCACCTATTCAGAATCCAATTTCAGATCCTACAATACCAACTAGTTGGTCGGGATCCTTTACCCATCCAACTTAAAACAAGCCTAGCCGGTATATATCAGTCGAGACGCCCCATATTCCTGATAGAGGAAGAAGAAGACCACTTTGATGCTATCGATGCAAGTAGATAGGACATTATACTAGTGAATATCCCAATCCTAGAGCTAGTGATGATTATACTCTAGTATAAAGAAATTGTAAGCAATCTGGACATACTTACCAGCAGTGCAATGCTCCGTATAATGTTAGTAACCGAGATGAGCGTATCCAACTGTAAAATAAGATGGAGGACAGTATTTGAGTTCCACAAGATTCTCCAATAAATCAAGTGGAATGCATTGATGTAGTACTTATTAGAGTCTAGCAAAAAGAAAAAAATCCAATTCAAAAATTGGAAGTACCAATTGTGACGGACCAATGTAATTCATTGGATGGTATTCCAAATCTAACACTAATATCAAAGGTATTACCAACGATTGGATCTAATTTATCTGTGCAACTTGAGGATGTCCTTAGCCCCGAGATATTAGTTCAACCAAAACCAATACCAATATTTGCGAAGTTTCGGGAGCCACCTTATCCATTAAAAGAATTATGGATAAGAATTATGACAAAGTCCATTCAGCAGTTCTAATTCCAAACTCTATAAGAAAATTATTTCAAGGGATCAAATTAAAACCCATGAAAAAGAAGAGGGCCTTGGGAATCATTGTCAATATGAAATCATATGATATTATGAAAGATTTAGATGAAATTAAACCTTTTATTACAATGAAGCAATTGTTAGTAGTTACACCAGAATGTCGTTCAACATTGAATTCCTTGTTAATACGACATAGAGTTTGTAATAAAGAAATTTATGAGGTTAGTTTGAATCCCAATCCGGAAGCACCAACTATTGATATATCAATTGATGGTATTCTCATTCTTGGAGTTCAAGTAGATGGTGGTTCTAGTGTGAACTTAATGAACGCTGATACAATAGAGGAGTTGGATTTAAAATAATTATTATCCATGACATTGGTATTGAGAATGGCAGATCATAGTAGGATAAAACCAATAGGTATCTTAGACAATATTAATACTATAATCGCGGGAATTACATATGAAATTGATTATACTATTTTTTGATTATAAAGTTCCACTTTATCATATCCAATCTTATTGGGTTGACCGTGGCTATATCAAACCAAAGCTAGGAACAATTGGGACCGCTGTCGTATGATGTGGCCTTCTATCTGGGAATACACTGGGTACATGGCTATGGAGAGTTTATTTGAAATTTGATGGCAAAAATCCAACAGATGATTTGTCTTTAATAAAAAGGACAAATAATACAACAATCTCACAAAAAAAAAGTTATATATATATATAAATCATCTTGTATTCAAGTAAGTTTGTACAAAAAGGATTCAAATTTCCACAAAAATCCTTCAAAACTTTATTCACCATCAAGGACTTATATCTTGCTGAACTTTAGAGTCCAATAACTCTTGATCCAACTATTCAATTTCTATAAAATTTAATTCAAAGTATAGATAATCTTCTTAATTTTCACTATAAGAAAGAATCAATCATAAATTTGTTTCCAATCATTTGATATCTCAAAACTCCTAGCAAGTACTTAAAACCCTAGCTCAGAGACACCCGAGTACTATTTTCCTTATATCTCACAAACCCAAAATCCTAATGCCAAAAATATTTTGCTTATAGTCTTGTGACATAAACATATATACTCCTAAAAATTTTGAGCTAAAGATCTATGAAACTGCCTAAGATATAGCTCAAAATGTAACCACTATATAAGCAGGTCACTTACTGCCCTTAAGTTTGTAAGCACTAACTTCAACTCCCAATATCTCCTTCATCCTAGCTTAGATTTTATCAAGCTGTACATAAAAAGTGTAGTTGTAAAAGTGCTTTTTCCAATCCTAGTCACCAATCCTTGATTGCTTTTGGTATGCGTGAGTTATACCCAACAGAGTGACAGTAGGTCCAAATTCAATACCTTAACTTTGAGCGCCTATAACTTCTTCATAAAAAGTGCAAATCCCACAAAACTTGCATTTAAACTAGATCCAAAAACCTAAACCTTATGGTCCTTACCTTTGATGTTCGACTTCTCTCCAAAAACAAACCCTAATTCCTAATAAACCCTCGGGCAACCTCCTTGAAGCCCATTGGGCATGATTTTTGGCCAATTAGAATAGAGATTTTTATCATCCACCTCTATTCATCCACATGGATGGTAAAACTACCCTTTTTATACTAAAAACCCTTTTCTAATCCTTCTTCTTATAAGATTTACATCTTATTTAAGGAATAAATAAGATCTTAAGGATCACCAATGTCTAACATAGGTGACTTAAGATATATACAAGTTACTATCAATATAAAATTAACTTCAAAAGTTACTATTAAAAAAAAAATAAGGTTGTATAAATCTTAATAATAATTCTTTTAATAGATCCTTTCTAAACTAACAACCTAACCACATCCTATAACCAATAAAAGTCCACTAATATGGCTTTATTTTAGCTATATAATAAATTATATATTAAATATACATATATAATTTTTTCACATAGTAGCCAAACCACAACAGGACACCGCGGAACGTTAACTATTGAAGAGGATAGTGACAAGATTGTTTTACAAATGTACCTAGTTCAATATCATGGGGAGTCTCAAATTATAGGCACAGAAGTAACATCTGATGATGAAGGCCAATCTCAAGCAGAATATGATGAAGTTAATAATGCAATGCAAGTTGATAAGGACCCAATTCACATGCGGAAGTAAAGCATCTTATACCAATATGGAGGACCAGAGGAATATTTTTTGTATCAGGAGGATGCAGCGAATTCTAACGATGTCATCATAGATTGGATGAATAATCTCATGGTAAATGAAGTTGATACATTGGAACCAGAATTAGATAAGTCTGATTTGCTGGACTATATGAAGGATTCAGAGGAAGAGGGGCAAATCAAATTGGAGGTTAATGAGAAAACTGTGTGCCAATCCATTAATTTGGGCTCTAATGAAATATCCCAAATTATCAAAGTGTTCACCGGTATTATGGATATAGAACTAAAAAATTGGAAAGAATTCTTTCTAAATCATAACTGTGCTTTTGCTTGGTCGTATGCCGATTTAAAAGGTATTCTTGCCAAAGTTTGTGAGCATTGAATTACCTTAGAGAAAGATGCTACATCAGTTTGTCAAAGACAACACCGTCTTAATCCAAAATATTCTCTCATGGTCAAGGAAAAAGTAGATAAATTTTTAGACGTGGGTTTCATATATCCAGTCCCGTATAATGAATGGATTTCACCAATTGTGATAGTACCGAAGAAAAATAAAAAAATTTATATTTGTCAAGACTTCCGTAAATTAAATGCGGCTACCAAGAAGGATTATTTTTCTTTACCTTTTACGAATAGTATGTTAGATGCAATAGCTGGACATGAATGTTATTCCTTTTTGGACGGATTTTTGGGTTATAATCCAATAAAAATTGCAGAAGAGGACCAGTTGAACACTACTTTTACTACAGATTGGGGCACATTTTCTTATAAAGTGATGCCATTTGGGTTATGTAATGCCCCGGCCACATTTCAAAGGATAATGATGCAAGCATTTTAAAACTATTTACGATTGTCGATGGAAATATTTTTAGATGATTTTTGCACATTCAGTACGACAGCAAAGCATTTGAAATGTCTTGGTAACTATTTGGACCAATGTGATAAATATGGGATATCTTTGAATTTTGAGAAGTATCAATTTGATATATCAACAAGAAAGCTTTTGGAATACATCATTTCCGTAGCTGATATTGCTATTGACCCAGATAAAGTTACTTGTATATTGGCTTTATCAAAGCCAAAAACAATGTTTGGTATTCGTGGTTTCATAAGCCATGTCAACTATTATAGGCGATTCATTCATTTATTTGCAAAAATATGTCAACTATTAACGAATCTCTTAAAAAAATCGCCATCGGATGGATCTAGTCTAATTTGGATTGAAGAATATACAGTTGCGTTTGAGGAGTTAAAACGAAAATTGGTGATAGTACTAGTACTTGTTGCACCTTGTTGGACTAAACCATTTCATGTTTATGTTGATGCCTTGAATGCTGCTATTAGATCCGTGTTAAGCTAGAAAGATAAAAAAGGTTTAAATCATCCCATCTATTATGCTAATCGACAATTTATTGCTGTGGAACAAAATTATACTATGACTAAACGGGAAGCCTTGGGTATGATCTATTCTGTCCAAAAATTTTGGCATTATTTGCTTGGTTACCCATTTGTGTTTCATGTCAATCATGATACTCTTAAATATATGATTAATAAACCTCAATTAAATAGACGCATTGCTCGATGGATGTTATTCCTTCAAGAATTTAATTTTATTATTAATATTCGATTAGGAAAGAAACATGCCAATGTAGATCATTTATCTCGCTTGTCTAATATATTCGGTAACAAACCTATCAATGATGCACTTCTTGATGCGGAATTATTTGCCATCAACGTGATCACCCCAGAATATAGTGAATTGATCCAATATCTGACATTTCAGACATTTCCATCTATATATAGTAAGAAACTTAAGAAACATTTGATTTTGAAAAGTGCGCCATATACAATGATTAAAGATGCCTTGTATAAGCAAGGGAGAGATGGAATTCTACGTCGTTGTATTTTTCAAAGTGAAGTACATATTGTATTAGAAGGATGTCATTTGGATAGTTGTGGAGGGCATTTTGCTGGTGACAACACTGCCTACAAAGCTTTAATGGCTAGATATTGGTGGCCAATAATATTCTCAGATGCACACCAATACGTCCGACGTTGTAATCCTTGTCAATGTATTGGTAGACCTATTAGAACTTCTGCCATGCCGTTAGTACCAATTTTAGCACAAGTACCATTTGAGAAATGGGATATTGATTTTATAGGACCAATTGCACCAACCTCGCTAAATGGACAAAAAAGATATACTTTGGTAGCGAGTGATTATGTGACAAAATGGACAAAGGCGATGGTAACAAAAATTGATAATGCCAATACCGTAGCTACATTTTTATATTAGAATATTATCACTCAATTTGGATGTTCCAAAGAATTGGTTAGCAATCGTGGAACCCATTTTATAAATTCTACAATTACAGTTTTGACAGATGAATACAAGATGAAGCATCAGAAGACAATCGCATATCATCCTCGGGCCAATAGGCAGATTGAAAGGACCAACAATATTTTGTACAAAATTTTAATTAAAACAGTGCTGGTGTGAGAACGGACTGGGATACAAAATTATTTACAACCTTATGGACGTATCATATTGCGTATAAAGTGACTACTAATTCTACACCGTTTCAATTGATATACGGGCAAGAGACAATATTACTAATTGAATTGGAAGTTTTGAGTTTACAAATTAAATTGGATGAACGTCTTGGTAACAAAGAATTCTTCCAACATCGGTTTGCACAATTAAAAAAATTGGATGAAGTTAGGGCTACGGCTCTTTTAACTATGGAAGCTACAGAACGCTGCCATAAGAGTTATTATGATAGTAAATTACTTCCTAAATCTTGTATGCCCAATGATCTAGTATTGCTTTATGATAGCCGCTTTCACAATTTTTCAGGGAAATTCCAAGTCCGTTAACATGGATCTTATCAAGTAATTGAAGCCTTTCCTAATGATTCAGTTCCATTGGAAGATTTTATGGATATTTAATTTACCACCCAAGTTAACAACAATCGTTTACATCTTTATTTTATGTAAACCCAGGACGGGTTTTCATAATTAGAGAGGGAAGAGGGTGTACCTGTTCATGATAGATTATCTTTATTGAAGATGCATGATGGTTAGAAAAGACGGCTGATGGTCAGTTTTGGATCCTAATACGGACTAGTCAGGCAAATCAAAAGTGATGATCTGGTACATTAGATTAAAGATTGTTGATTCAGACCCCAAATAAAAGGTTAGGAGCGGCGCACTTAGTGGAAGTTTTTGTTAGTATTCTGTTTTGAGTTTGGTTATCTAAGTGTATACTTATTGGAATGTAGAGTTTTTTACAGTTAGAGAATAACAATTAGTACGAGCAAGGAGTATATAGTCAGCATTATACAATGTCAATGAAAAGGTCAAAGAGAGCTGTAGATAGAGAGGAGAATGTCCGAAATATGAGAAGTAAGAATAACTTGCAATCGCCGTCCCTAGTGGTAATCACCAATATGGAACCAATGAAGTTGGAAATCTGTTGGTTCCCACAAAGGCCGAGAGATTTTAGAAATGCACAGATGTATATGTTTTTGCGAGGATCAGATAACTTACTACCAATTGATGTAGAACTGGTGGCAGAGTATATAGAAAATTACAATCTAGAGGATGGTTCGAGTATAATAAAAGAGAGAATAATTGGGATCGATGAGAATATTGACATCACCTCTAGTATTAAGAAAAGTTGATTATAAGTGCAATAGACCAGTAATTCTTACAGTGGATATTAGTCCAATTGCTATTGGATGGACTGTAGGTCAAAATGATTCAAAAAGACATAGATTTGCAGTTTGATTTGGAGCTAAGGATTTAAATACTCGCCAATGTGCATATTTACAAGTGAAAAGGAAATTATGCAGAATTGTTTCAGCCATGAAAGTTGAAAAAGATTACTTAATTGGAGCAATGGTAGTGATTGAAACAGATTGTTTGCCTTTACTTGGGATGATTATTAATTGTACAACACCAGATATTATAATATTGAGGTAGATTGCTTATATTAAGTCATTAAATTTAGAATTTAGATATATTGTGAGAAAAGATAATCTGATAGCAGATATACTATTTCAAGCAAAATATAATAGAAAAGATGAGATGATTGAAGATATTGATGATGTGGGTACAAAGTTTTATTCAGTTTCATAATTGAATAAGAAAGATATGTCATTTCATGAAAAAAATTATAAAAGAGAGTTACTGGATATTAGACATTATTTGAGTACATTAATCAAGCATATTGATTGGTCTATTGAAAAATTTAAATAAATCAAGAAAAAGGCATACAAATTCATATTAGAAGGAGGATTTCTATGGAAGAGGCAAAAATCAAATATTAAGATGCCGCAACAAGTAGTAGGTACCAAAGAAAATCAACAAAAATTATTCAAGGAATTTAATAATAGCCTATGGGGGGGACATAGACAAATTTGAAGTACTTTTATTAAATTTAAGGAACAATATTGGTAGAAGAATAAGTATCAAGATGTGGCTTTGTTTGTAAAATCTTATATAATTTGTCAAATATATTTCAATATATGTCATCAAGATGGTCTATATCCAACATATCTCTTAGCTATTCATTTTAAATAGATTATAGATTTGATTATTATGCTAATGGAATTATATGAAATGAGATATTTAGTTTTGACTTATGAAGATTTATCAAACCAAGTGGAAGGCAGGGCATTAAAAACAAAGTCTACAGAAGGAATCTACAGATTTTTACTTGAGGATGTTATTTGTCATTATAGATGTGTGGAAAAGATCATTGGAGATAGTAGAGAATTGGATACAAATGAAGCTCGTAAATTCTTTAAAAGATGCAAAATTAAACTATCATTGACTACTGCTTATAATCCAAAGGGGAATACAAAAAGTGAACATAGACACCTACCAATTGTAAAAGCATTAGTTAAAACTTGTAATGGAAGAATAAACGAATGGCCTCGACTTCTATCTCATACATTATAAGCTTATCAAATAATACATAGTTCAGTGACGAGATATATGGTAGTAGAACTCATGACAGGTCAAAAATCTACTATGCCAATTAAAGAACATGTGCCAACTTGGAATATGCTACCTTAAGAAGATGGATTAATAAGAGAAGAATTATTGGCTATTAAAATTTGATAACTTGAATAAAGATGAGAAGATGTGGAATTAGCATTAAAATAATTATAAGAAGCAAGGCTAAAGAATAAGGCTCGATTTGATAAATGACATCAATTAAGGCCTAGAGCAATTGAGGAAGGTGATTAGGTATTTGTTTATGATAATAGTTTGGATAATTAATATAGTATTTTACGAGAGTTTTCAAAACATTGATTTGGACCATATGTAGTGGTAAAGTCTATAACAATGCCATGTATTTATTGAAGGAATTAGATGGTACAAGATTGAAGATACCTATTATTGAAAAGCGAGTGAAGGTTTTTAAAAGATGACATAGGAAAATAAATGTGGAGGATCATGTTGAAGATATCAATGACTCTGAAGAAGATAATTATATTAAAATAGATGATAGATATAATGAAGAAGAATTTGGTATAGAAAATGAAGAGATGGTATAATGTCAACTATGACATATGGTTCATTTGGTACATACCGGAAGATGCGTAAGTTCAGAGGCGGTGGATGTCATGTTGTAACATATTTAAAAAGTAAAAAGCTTGAATAAAAACAATTTCTACTTAATATTTGATTATCTTGATTCAATAGGAACTTAAGATAATTAAAAAGAAGATTTATAAAAGCATCAATTTGCTCAAGAATTGTTAATTAAGCTAAAAATTGGAGGGGGTGATTTCTTCACACATACTAAAGGATGTGCAGGTTTGGAGGGGGTGATTTCTTTACACATACCGTAGAATATACAAGTTTGGAGGGGATGGATGTCGTATTATAATTTTTTATAATATGTAAAATTTGATCAAAATATATAATATGTTCATAGATTCTAATATGTGTCAGAATGGTTAAAAAAATAAATCAAAGAAAGTTGGTGTAAGAAACTTTACTTCAGATTTTTACTTAGTTTGGTTATGGCATTTAAATTATATAAGATCTAAATATTTAATATAAAGCCTTGAAAAGAAATTGGAATCCAAAGAAGAAGAATTAAACTACTAAGAGGCTTAATTTAGAAAGATGAAGATAAAATGAAGTTCTTCATTCCTATTGGTTAATGGTCATATCCAATAGGCTTTGAGGAGCCTATCCACGAGGAGAATAAGGATTTTGGCAACTTCAAAGAAAGCATTCAAAAATCAAAAACTAGCATTAGAAAGTGTATTTTTTGTATTATAATTTTAGTATAAAAATAAAGAGATTTGGAATTTTTATTAGAAAGAAGTAGGCACTTGAAATTAAGGTATACAAATATTATCTACTATCACTCTTTTGAAGATTTGAGGAGTTGTATGAAAGATTTTGGAAATTGGAAGATGCAATTAGAGAGGTGATTTCAAGCTCTACACTTGATGTAGAAGAATTGCTACATTTAGAATTCTAAAGAAAGAGATATTAGAAAATAAAGATAGGAGATTGAATTCTAAGGCAATAAGTAGGCCGTTTTGTTGATAGTAATGGGTTTTTCCATATCTTGAGCTTTTGGACAAATTTTTGTCTAAACCTTTGTGCTAAAAAGCTATACATCAAAGTTTCATAGCATTTGGATATTTAATTTGTGAGATATGAAGAATTTAATACACAAGTATTTGTAAAGAAGGATTTGAAGCTATTATTAGGATTTTTATGATATCTAAAGATTGATAAAGAATCAAGTATTGAAATTTGTTGTGCTAGTTGTTAAGAGCACATCAGTACCTTCTATAAATTTTTAGTGGATTTGAATAATTAGATTAAGAGTTATAGATTATTGAAGTTCAAAAAAAAAATTCCCTTCCTATGGAGGAATGAGGATTTTAGAATATTTGTTATATTTTGAGTGTTTTGAAAAAATAAGACTTATATATTGGATGTAATAGTCCTATGAAGAAATCTTTTATATAAATTTGGAAGTTTTATTATACTTGGATCTTAGTTGAATAATAAATGGTAGCTAGAAGCTCCGCGCTTCTCTGAGGCAAATTCTCTCTACTACAACAACATCAAGGAGCATACTTTGTATTAGTCTTTATATTTGATTTTAGGAAATTAGTGTTAGATATCAATTAAAGTGAAAAAGTCCTAATAAGCTAATTTTATTGGACATTAAGAAATGATGTAAAAGATTTGTTATATTCACTTTTGGATCTACAATCGCTCAATGAAACCATTAGCCAAGCCATAAAATGTGATAACCAATTATTTCAATGTCAACAAGATCAATGTTTATAGGCTTAAACTAGACAACATGCAATCCGACATATCCATGTTATATCAAGAAGCATTTTAAATTCACACTCAAAAATAGAAGATATGTAATTTGATACAATGCAATTTAAATCTCTTAGTCCATAAGAAAAGAGATATTGGATGGAAAAAAGTCTATGAGTGTATTATGGCAACGAAGGCCACAAGATTGACAATTTTTCAAAGAAATAAAATCAACACATTATCAAAACCAGGAATATAATTACTTAGAAAAACAACAATATTTAGCCATAGTGGGGACCGTGTGGCTAAATAATCTAACATTACAAAACTATTTAGGTTCCTCTCTTACTACTCAACTTGCTCGTTGTTTTATAATGCCTTTGTATTTTGGCCCTTAAAAGCTTTAAACAATCGATTTGTTAAATTTGGAGGCATCTGCTTATTTTATAGATGAAGCATTCACTAAGCTTTACAAAATTCTTGTAATACAAAAATCCAAACCTATTTATATAGATGTAATAGATGGACAATCTTTATCCTCTAATAGTTTCATCCATGAAACCATGCCTATAAAAGTATCATTTAAAGATCATAAAAGTTAGATTATAATCGATGTTATTATGACTCCTTCAAATCATGTTATTCTTGGGCTATCTTTGTTCGAAAAGCATAATCCATCTATAGATTGGGAGTTACGAAGAATAATATTTTTGATAAAGATCCCTACAAAAATTTATAAAAAACCACAAATTGGTGAATCTTTATTTGTTGGAGCAAGGGCTTTCATAAGATAAGCCAAAGAAGGTACATAATTTCTTATTTATATAAATCCAATTAAAAAAGATATGACTTCATCGGCAAGTATTCTAGAGCAGTATAATGAATTTCAAGATGTTTTTTAGAAGAAGAATGATGAAATATTACCAGAGCATCGACTACACAATTGTGCTATAGATCTTTAGGAAGGAACATAACCTTCTTTTGGTCCAATCTATAATCTTTCTCAAAATGAGCTTTCAATATTGAAAGTTTATGTTGATGAAAATCTTGCAAAGAACTTCATCAAGCATTCAAAGTTTCAAGCAAGTGCACCTATATTTTTTGAAAAGAAGAAAGATGGTTCCTTGCATATAGGTATTGATTATTAGGGATTAAATAAGATAATAATAAAGAATCGTTATCTACTACCATTAATTTCAAGACTTTTGAAATAATTTGACCAAATTAAGATCTATATTAACTTAGATCTTTGTGGAACATACAACCTGGTATGGATCAAGGAGGGAGATGAATGGAAGACCACATTTTGGACAAATTATGGATATTTTGAATATAATGTCATGCTCTTTGGACTAACAAATGTACCAACTATCTTTCAACATTTAATGAATGACATCTTTTGAGAGTATTTAGACAAGTTCGTGGTGATCTATTTTAATGACATCTTGATCTACTTAAAAAATCTAGAGGAATACAAGGGGCATGTTAAGTTAGTATTACATAAGTTACGAGATATAAGTTTGTATGCCAAACCAAATAAATGTGTATTTCATCAACCTAAGATGGAATTTTTCGGATACATCATATCTACTGAGGGTTTGACGATGGATTCTAAGAAGGTAGAGGCGGTTATACAATGGACCATTCTAAAGACTGTGAGAGATGTACAATATTTTTTTAGATTTATTAACTTCTATTAAATCTTCATCAAAAATTATTCTTAAGTTGCCACCCCTCTTATTCAATTGATATGTAAGGACAAGTTACAATGGGAGCCTCAAGTAGAGAAGGCATTCCAAGACCTCAAGATGGCATTTACTACACCTCCAATATTAATACATTCAAACTTTACAAAGGCATTTTACATGGACAATGATACTTTGAATTTTGCATTAAAGACCTTACTTTCACAAATAGATATAAACAACAAATTCTATCCTGTTATATTTTATTCTCAAAAGTTCTCTACTGTCAAAATTAATTATGAAGTTTATAATAAGGAGCTTCTTATTATTATAGATTCTTTTGAAGAATGATGTCATTTTTTTGAAAGAGCTATGCATCTTGTGACTATATATATAAATCACAAGAATTTAGAATATTTTATGTCAATTGAGAGTCTTAATCGTCGCCAAGCTCGATGGAATATGTTGCTATCTAGATTTAATTTTATTATCACTTATCACCTTGAGAAGCAACAAGGATTATCTGATGCCTTATTGAAAAAATCATATTTTATATCAAAAATAGGAGAGACAGCATTTGATCAATAATACACAACTTTGTTGAAACAGGAGTAATTTTACCTTTGCGCCACTATTA
The DNA here is from genome assembly GCA_036785485.1 of Physcomitrellopsis africana. Taxonomy (NCBI): domain Eukaryota; kingdom Viridiplantae; phylum Streptophyta; class Bryopsida; order Funariales; family Funariaceae; genus Physcomitrellopsis; species Physcomitrellopsis africana. Next base: position 194,003 of record JAWRVF010000622.1, on the reverse strand, counting down.
CATCAGCACCTATTAATTCTAGTTTTTTAAATGAGGTGTGTGCTGTAACTACTAATGATGCTTTGGCCTTTGGTGTCAAGTGTCGCTTGAAAAAAAATATTGATAAGTTCAAATTTGAAGAAGACCTTCTATATTTTAAAGAACATTTATATATCCTAGAAGGACCAACATGACTACGTTGTCATATAATAACACAGCCATTAGATGAAAGAGAAAGGAAATAATTATAATATATAGGAGCTCAAATAAAAATATTTGAGCAAATTATCTAAGAATTATAGATAATAGAGAAGAAAGTAGAAAAAAGTTAAAAAGCTAATATTATCTTTTTATAAGAGATGCTTCTATTTTCTTTGTAGGACCATAAATAAGATAAAACAAAGTAAATTAAAAAAATAAGTAATATAGACATCTTTAGAAAAGAATTAAGGTGAGGTTTTAGAAATTTTTATCTTAAAAATCTTAGAGTTGATACCCGGAGAGGACCGGTTATATGCTTGGATTGGAATCAGACCCTGAGGTGCAAAACCATGTGCCTATGGTAGATCAAGGGGTTTTTTGAGAGATCAGAGAATTAGATGGAAGAGAAAACTTGAGGATTCTTGATTGAGCATTGATTTGGAGTGATTTGAGTTTGTCACAACTTTATAAGGGCTTTGCAAAGTCAGGATTGATTTAGTAACTGTGATTTTTAAAAATTATATTAGGATTTATATTTTTGAGTATTTTGTAAGATTAGTTATAGATTTATAAGTGAAATTTTATAAATTAGTGCATATAATTGTGCTTGTAGGATTTTGCAAACTTAAAATTGATCTAATGATTCAATTGAAGATTATTGAAGTTTATGTGGATTGGGATCTCAAAAATTAGGAATTAGAGGTCATTCAGATTTTCTAAGATTTCTAGCAATCTACTAGTTGAATTGAAGTGAAATTTATATATATATGTAGAAGACTTAATTATCTATATGTATGTGAAATTTGGAAGCAATTGAATGGTGTAAAAAAGAGATATTGATACTAAAGAATTGGCATTAAGATTAGAGAAGGAGGCCATCCGACACTTGATTGAACTTTAGGATTGATTTTCTTGTTGATAAGTTTGATCTTCTTCAAATTTTATGTGTTTACTATCAACTTAGTTTTTAAAAAGTGTGTAAATTTTTAAGCAAGATCAATAGTTTAATCAATAGATATTGAGATTCTAAACTATCCTAGGATTAAAATAAGTTGATTAGGTTTCAATTAGGATTTTGTTTAGGATTTGGTTAGGATTTGGTTAAGATTTCAATAGGATTTGATTAGAATTTGTTTAAGATTGTTAAAGATTTGGTTAGGATTTAGTTAAGATTTGATCAAGATTGATTAAGATTATTTAGGATTTAATTAGGATTTAATTAAAATTTAATCATGATTGACTAGGATTTAGTTAAGATTTGACCATGGTTATTTAAGATTTTTTTAGGATTTGATTAGCATTTAGTTAAGATTTGATTAGAATTAACTAGGATTATTTAAGATTTGATTTAATTTGACTAGGATTTAGTTAAGATTTAGTCAAAATTTGACTAGAGTGTTTAGAATTTGGTTAGGATTTGTTTAGAGATTGATTAAAGAAATTAGGATTAGTTATTGTTATTTCCTTTTATCTTCTATAGTCAAGTGCCCAAAGTATTCTCAAGCAAGATTTCACAACATACCACAACGCATTCTTCAATCTCACCATGATTTTTCAACTACGGGTCAATTTGGATTTAACAAGACCTTCGAACTTATTTGCCAAGATTTTTGGTGGCCTCAAATATGAAAGGCAATGAAGGACTTTGTGCTCTCTTACAACATTTGTTCAAGGTCCCAAAATCCTCAACACCGCCTTTATGGACTCTTGTAATCCTTGCCTATTTCAACATTGTCATGGTCTTCTATCTTGATGGATTTCATCATAAATCTATTGCCATCCAATTTATTAGATAATATCTTTGTAGTGGTTGATCAACTTACAAAAATAACTCATTTCATCCCTTGTAAAAAGATTGCGTCAAGTAAAGAAATGGCAAGGCTCTTTTTCAACAATATATATCAATACCATAGTCTATTAGATGATATTGTATTCAATTGAGGATCCCAATTCATATCTAAATTTTGCAAATATCTTTTTGAATTATTGAAGGTAGATATTAAACTTTCTTCGGCTTTCTATCTTTAAACTAATGGTCAAAGAGAACAAATTAATTAAATTTTAGAGCAGTATTTATAATACAATATTAACTATCAATAAGACAATTAGATCTTGTATCTATCATTAGTAGAATTTACATATAATAATATTATTTATGCTTCAATTCAATAAATATCATTTTATTCCAACTATGGATATCATCCAAAGCTTGATCTGTAGAGTATGCCAAAGAACAACAATCTAATGGTTGAAGGATTTGCAAAGCAGCTTTTGCAACACCAAACCACCTTAAAGCTTTAATTACAAGTAGCTCAAGATGCTTACAAGATATTTGTAAATAAATTTAGAAATCAATTGTCTACTTTTCATATTGGAGATAAGCTATGGCTTTTTTGATGGAATATCAAGACTAAAAGGCCATATAATAAGTTAGACTATCAAAAGTTGGGACCATTTTCTATCCAAAATCAAATCAATCCAATGACATATCACTTAGAATTACCATTTGCTATGAAGATACATCTAATTTTTTATATCTCTCTTTTAGAACCTTATAGAGAGTTGCATATTCTAGGAAGGATACAACAATCGCCGCCTAGTATTAAAATTGAAGACCATGAAGAGTACAAGGTTGAAAAGGTATTTGATTCATAAGAAAGGTGGGACAAATTAGAATATCTTGTTCATTAGCAGGGCTATAATATTAATGGGTACACATGAGAACCTGTCGCAAATTTTACCAATGCGTTCTTTAAGGTACAGTAATTTCATCAACTCTATCCCCACAAATCAAAATGTATTTGATAATAACTTCTTAGTAAAGATTAGATTCAATGAATATTCATAAAGAGTTGAAGAGTTAAACTAAAGCCTTCATTAGTATATAATCATCTGTTCCAAGATAGAATAGAATAGTAGAAGCAAGTTAGTTACCATGTCAAACCTTCAAGCATTGAGAGAACAAGATTCAAAAAATTTATTTGCCACATAAGCTTCGAACAAACCAGTGTAATTTTTACAGCATTCAATTGAGGAAAGTGAGGACAATACATTTCAACGCCAAGTATAACCTTAGTTAGAGCCATTAGGAATAAGATCCAACCATGCAAGTCTCAATTCCAATGCTTGAGCTTTAGTGATATTGCTTGAGCTTGGAAAGGTGAATCTTTTTAGTCTTAAGAACTTATTTGGAGGATGTTTTGAAGGCTGCAATGAAGATCAAATCTTTAGATGGGATATTTCAACAATAGAGGTACTAGCTCAAGGCCATAGGCGATTTCTTCAAGGACCAGTAGAACCTATTATTCAAGAATAGAGAATAAAATATGTAGCTTTATTAATATAGCATATTCTTGATTTCTTACGTGTGTAATAAGTTCAAGCTCCTCTTGGAATTTGTTGCTAGAGAAGGAAGTGATATTAGAGATATATACTCCAAAGGTTCACAAAACCTTCTAGAACATTCTAAAAGCTTCTTGAATTAATGAAAGTCAATTGAGAAGCTTCTTAATTAGTGAAAGTGGATCAAAAAGCTTCTCAATTAGTGGAAGGAGCTCAAGAAGCTTTTCAGTTGGTAGAAGCTGCTTGAAAAGCTTCTTAATTTGATGGAAGCCGCTTAAGAAGCGTTCTAAATATGAATATATATATGAATTGAAGCTAAAGAGTTCTTCAATTTTGACAACGCATATCTTGGAGTTTTAGCTCACCTTTCTTGGTGTTATTTATATACTCATCTGATTAATTCAAGTTTTTGTTGATTTCTTTTAGAAACCTTGTCTCACTTTAAGTTTCTTATTTTGTATTCTTGTGTCTTTAACAAAATGTTTTATTAAGATAATTATATCTTATATCAAAAAAAAAAAAAAAAAAAAAAAAAAAATCAATATACAAAATAAGAAGATATAGCAATATCTACATTGATTTGAATAAATTCAAATTTGAAGACAATCTCTTCTACTTTGTAGAATGTTTGTATATCCCAAAAAGGCCATTACGCCTTTATGTTCTTCAAATGTGTCATGACTTTTCAAGTATAAGAGATTTTGGATTTAACAAGATATTAGAATTCATTTCTAGAGTTTTTTCATGACCTCAAATATAAAAAGCTGTTAAAAAATTTGTCTTCTCCTATGATACATATTTTAGATCAAAGAATGTTCAACATCATTCATATAGATTTTTTCAACTGCTATCAATTTTAAAACAATTGTGGACTTTTATTTCTATAGTTTTTATTAAAGATCTTCTACCATTGAACTCTTTTGATACTATATATATATTTGTTAATCAATTTATCAAGATGGCATATTTTGTCACTTATAAGAAGACCATTATTGAAGAAGAAATAATCAAATTTTTTATTGATAATATCTATCAATACCATAGATTATCATATTATATTATATCAAATCAAAGACTACTGTTGTGTTGTGGTTTAGCTACCATGTGAAAATATTATATATTTATATTTATTATATAATTTATTATATAGATAAAAGAAAGTTATATCAATAAATTATTATTGATTATAAAATATGGTTATATTATTAATTTAAAAGGAATCCATTTAAAAGGACTATTATTGAAGTTTATATAATTTTTTTTTTAATAGTGATTTTTTAAATTGATTTTATAGTAAAAATAAATTTTAATTATTTTGAATCACCTTTATTAGATATTGGTGATCCTTAAAATCTTATTTTATTTCTTTTATTGATATTTAGAATATATATTATATAAAATCTTATTAGAAAAAAAAAAAAAAATTTAAAAAATTAATATAAAAAAGAATAATTAGACCATTTGTATGGATGAATGGACATGGATGATAAAAATCTCCATTCCTATTGGCCAAAAGTCATACCCAATAGAATTCAAGGAGACTGCTAGAGGCTTTATTAGGAATTAGGATTTTTTTTCAAAGGCATTTGAACATCAAAGGCTAGGATCAGCAAGTTTAGATTTTTGGCTATAGTTTTGGTGTAAAAATTGAATGATTTGGAATTTTTATGAAGGAGATATAGGCACTCAAAATTAAAGTATTGAAATTGTATCTACTATTACTATTTTGGATATAACTTGCACATACAGAAAGCAATAAAAGATCAATGATTAGGATTGGAAAGAACACTTTTTTGACTATATTTTTTATATATAGCTTAATGAATTTCAAGCTAAGATGAATGATATACTAGAAATTGAAATCAATATTTGCAATCTAAAGGCAGACAAATTACTTATTAGGACCTTATCAATAAATTATAAACAAATTTTACACCCTAATATCCAATATATTTTTATATTTAAAGATCATGCCACATAATACCACTATTTGTATCTAAGTTTTAAAAATTACTTTCTAAAATTTTTCAAATAAATATCAAACTTTCTTCAGCGTGTTACTCATAAATTAATAGCCAAATATAATAAGTCAATCAAATCTTAGAATAGTACTTAAGGTATACCATCAATTATCAATAAGATGATTAGATGTCTTATTTTTCTCTAGCTAAATTTTCCTATAACAACAAAATTCATGCATCTATTTAACAAATTCTATTTTATTCCAATCATGGCTACCATCCAAAATTGAATATGTTATCTATTGATAGATCCAAAAATCCAATAGCAAATGACTTGGTAAGTCAAATTTTTGATATCCAAGTTATTTTGAAATTTCAATTAGAAGAAGCTCAAATATGCTCCAAAAAGGTAGCTAGCACGTAAAAAAAGGAACAACCTCTATTTTAAGTTGGCAATAAAGTATGGTTGCTTTGACATAGTATAAAAACTACTTGACTATCTAACAAGTTGGACTACTGTAAGTTGGAAATATTTTTTATTTAAAAATAAATTAACTCTATTCCTTGTTAATTAGAACTACCAACATCTATGAAGGTATATCATGTTTTTTATATATTTCTTTTAGAATCTTATAGAAAATCAATTGTATCACAAAAAATACAACCACCATTGCCTTATATTGAAATAGATAGCCATAAAGAATTTGAAATAGAAAAAATATTTGATTTAAGACTAAACCAAAGACAGTTGGAGTATTTTATGTATTCGCGTGGTTACAATATTAGTAAGTGCATATAAGAGCCAATCTCAAATTTAATCAATATGCTAAAAAAAATATAAAAAATTTATCAATAATATTTTTTTAGATCTAAAATAATAATATATTATTATATTAAGATTTGGATATTATTTAAAAATAATATATATGTATATATTTAATATATAATTTATTACATAGCTAGGTGAGAGCTATCATATTTAATAGATTTTAATTGGTTATAAAATATGATTAGATTATTATTTTAAAAAGAATCTATTTAAAAGAGTTACTATTAAAAATTGTACAACCTTATTTTTTTTTTTTGATAATAAATTTTGAAGTTGATTTTATGTTGATCATGACTTTTATATTTTGAATCATATTTATTAGACATTAGTGATCTTTGAATTTTTATATATTTAAGATACATATTATGTAAATTTTATTAAAAAAAGGATTAAAAAAAAATTTGATATCAAAAAAAATAGTTAGGCCATTCATGTGGATGAATGCAGATGGATGATAGAAATTTCTATTCCTATTGGCCAAAAGTCATACCTAACAGGCTTCAAGGAGGCTACTTGAGGCCTTATTAGGATTTAGGATTTTTTTTTTGAAGTCATTTAAACATCAAAGATTAGCACCAATAAGTTTAGGTTTTTGGCTATGGTTTTGGTACAAAAATTGAATGCTTTGGAGTTTTTATAAAGGAGATATAGGTGCTCAAAGTCAAGGTGTCAATTTTATATCTATTATCACTATTTAGAGTATAATTCATATCTATAAAAAGTAATAAAATATTGGTGACTTTATTTGGAAAGAAAACTTTTTTAACTATATATATATATATATATATATATATATATATATATCTTAATAAATTCTAAGTTAAAATGAAGGAGTTATTTATTTTCTTTTTTATTAAGGATAAATTGATTATCAAAGCTTGGCCAATAATTTATAGGTAAACTTTCTACAATTATGTATCTAATATATTTTCAAATTAAAAATCATACCACATAATAATGTGTTCAATAATACTCTCAATTGACATATCCAAATGTGGTACATTTTAGGCTTTGCAATTTTTTATAAAAAAAGTGGAAGCAATTTCAAAAGTTTCAAAGCTCAACTTTTATATACATATAAACTAAAAAATCTAAAAGTAGTTCCATTCCACCTTAAGATTACAACTCGTCTTTGATTTAGCTTATATAGTAAGATATAGATAGTCAAGAAGACAATACCATGCCAATTAGGCCATTTCAACTGAGTATTTTATGTTGTTGACCTTGAAATGAAGAACTACTTAAACTAAGAAGATGTCAAAGAAAACCTCACAACCATTCCATAGCAATCATCATCAAAGTAGAACCTATCTATGAAGGATGTCATGAAGTAGTTTTTAAAAGATATTTTTGAAATAAAAATATAGAAGATTAAACTTAGTCTATAGTATAAGGTATTGTCATGTGACATGATTTTCAATCTGGAAATATATTAGATATTTAGCTATAGAGAGTTTATCTATAATTTATTAGTTAAGCTTTGATAAATTATTTATTTTTAATAAGAAGAACAAATAAATATAATAATATTTTAAAAAAATATTATACTAATAAAATTTCTTATAGTTAAGTAGGTTTATATATAAAGTTTTTTTATGGCATTTAAAAAAATCTTTAATATCCTTTTTTATACCAAATCAAAATTAATTAATTTTTGATAAGTTAGATTTTCAATAACTTTTAAAAAAATCTATACTTTCTTTATATAAATTTATATTTATATCAAAAATATTTCCATAGCTCTATATATCCATCTTTTACTTTTATAAACTCTTAGCTCTCAAAAAGCTCTTTTAATTTGTACAAAATGCTCAAATTATAATAAAATCCTTCAATATCTTATTCACCCACAAAAGATTGATATCTTCTTAAACTTTAAAATTTAATAACTCTTCATCCAAATATTCAATTTTTATCAATTTTTTTTTAAAATATAGCTTATATTTTTAAGCTTCATCACAAGAAAATTCAACTATAGATTTAATTTTGATCATTTGATATTTCAAAAATCCTAGCGAGTATTTAAAATCCTAATTTATAGATATTTAAGCATTATTTTCTTTATATCTCAAAAATCCAAAATTTTAATATAATAAAAGTTTTATATATAATTTTATAACAAAAAAAATATATACTCTAGAAAAGTTTGAGCCAAAATCTTATCAAATTGCTTAAGATATAGTTCAAAACACAACCACTAATTAAGTAAGTCACTTATTACCTTTAAATTGCAAGTGCTAACTTCAACTTCTAATATCTTTTCTATTCAAACTTAGAATATTATCAAATTGCATATATAAAAAGTAGCTAAAAAAATTCTCTTTCTAGCCCCAGTCACCAATCCTTTATTGATTTCTATATGCGTGAGTTATATCCAAAAGAGTGATAGTATATACAATTTCAACACCTTAATTTTTAGCGCCTATATCTCTTTCATAAAAACTCCAAATCACTCAATTTTTGCACCAAAGTCATAGCCAAAAATCTAAACTTAATGATCTTAATCTTTGATGTTTAAATACCCTTAAGAAAAAAAATCCTAATCTCTAATATAGCCTTGGGCTACTTCCTTGAAGCCCAATGGGCATGACTTTTGACCAATAGGAATGGAGATTTCTATCATCCATCTCCATTCATCCACATAGATGGCCTAATTATTTCTTTTTATACTAAAAATTTCTTTTTAATCCTTTTTTTAATAAGATTTATATAATATGTATTCTAAATATCAAATAAAAAAAATAAATAAGATTTCAAAGGTCACCAATGTCTAATAAAGGTGACTCAAAATAAATAAAATTTATTATTAATATAAAATCAACCTTAGAAGTCACTATTAAAAAATTTTAAAAATAAAAATAAATAAACAAATTATATAAATCACAATAATAGTATTTTTAAATAAATTCCTTCCAAAATAATAATCTAATCATATTTTATAATTCACTAAAATCTACTAATATGGCTCTCATTCAATTGTATAATAAATTATATATTATATATATATATATATATATATATATATATATTATTTTCACATGGTAGCCAAACCATAATATGATGGCGTTGGTTACTATTGTTGGTTGCAAGGATTAATGAATCTTCTGACTTGCAAAAGAGAGCTTGAGTATGTGACAGATATCATATGATATATCTTTAACTTCTTTTGCCTTTGATCAACTTCAATTTTATAACTCCTTATAGAATTCAAAACTAAAGAAGGAAATGATATCATGGATATATAATGAAAGAAGAGTCTAAAAGGTTCTACTGAATTTTAGAAGATTTTAGAAGATTCTACTTAGTCCTAAAAGATTCTTGATGATTTTAAGAAAGCCCTAGTAGATCCCAGTAGGTTCCAAGAAGGTTTTAGAAGATCTTAGAAGGTTCTAGGAGATCTTAGGCTTGCTTCACCTCCAAGCATTATGAAAACTCTTCAAAGAGCTTCTTTGCACCTATTATATATAGGAGTTGAGGTTGAGGAGATCTTCAAATCTTGACAATATAATTCTTGCTATTTAGCTTGGATCTTTTAGTCTTATTTTTGTGCCTTATTATAGCTACTTCTTTGTGATATAAAGTGAATTTCTTTTATTTCAACTCTTTAAACTTTTAGAATCTTTTTTAACTTAAGTAGTGTATCCGTAACAAAGAGTGTAATTGAAAAAAATATTAAAAAAAATATTAAAAAAATTAAATTAATTATTTCATATAAAAACTAAATGACAAATATATAATATTTTTTATTTTATATAATATTTTTAAAATTAATAATATTAAAATATCAAATTTAATAATATTTTAAATTTTAAATTTTTATTAATATCAAAAAAAAATTTATTGAACTAATTTGCTCTAACTCAAACTCTAAGACATTTGGTTCTTACTTAGGTTGGATATCTCCAACCTTCTATCTATAATACAGACCTTACTAATCTGATTTTTATGTAGATTGGATATCTCCAATCTACCTTCTATTGTTTGGATTCTATGAGTTTAGATCTATATATTGGATTGGTTATTTCAAATTGCCCTTTATTAATCAAGTCATTTAAAATAGATATATATATATATATATATATATACACAAAAAATAAATTAAATCAAATAAAATTGAGAATTTAATTAAAAATTAAGTTAATAATAAAAATAATTATATATTATAATTAAAATATTATTATATTTTTATTTTTATTTTTAATATCAATATATTTTTTTATTTTATAAATTTTTAAATAATGATACCTAAAATATATAAAAAAATTTAAAAAAAGTTTTAAAGAATCAAGGAGTGTTTAAGATTTTTTTTAATTTTTAAAATTTAAGAATATTATTAAATATTTTTAATATTTTTTTAAAATCTTGAAGTTTTAATATTTTAATTTATTTATAATATTATTTATTGATTAAAAGAATATATTAGAAGTATATTTTAAAATAATATATCTAAAATTAATAATAATTTTTTATAAAATATTATATTAAAAAAATTCTATAGATATTTAAAAATTAATTAATTAATTAATTAAAAACAAAATCTATTTTTTAATATAATTTTAGTCATTAATTAGAATAAAAATAAATATTTTAATATAATAACTATCTCTTAAGTTATAATTATTATAATTTTTTCAATTTGATATATTTGAAACTAAATATATTTATAAAAAATAATTCATCAAATAAATATTTAAATTTCTATTATTTATTTTGTTAAATTTATATATATGTATATTTTTTATTTTTTAAAATTATGCATTTAAAATAGAAAATTTTTAATTATAGTTACAAACTTTGTTAAATTATTTTGAAACAAAAAACAGAACAAATTTTTATATTGTTGTAAAACTTAAATACTAAAAAAAATTTAGAAATTAAAAAATTAATTAAAGGTTATAATTTTTTAATTTATTTACTATTCATAAATTAAAATTTTAAGTACAAAATATCAATTTATATTTCAAGAATAGATATTGCTATAGCTTATATTATAAAAAAATTAATATTATTATTTAGTTAACTCAAAAAATTTAGAACTTAATTTTTATTTTATAATTTTTAGTTTATGTTAGTAATAACATACATCAATAAGCAATTTTTTATTTTAATTTTTCAATCTTCTCACACTTTTTTGAAATATGTTATTACTTGGTCTTAACTAAATTCAGCTATTAGACTTGATTATACAAAATGTATAATTAACTTGGATATTTCTATTTTTATAACTATTATATAAGTAGCTATATTATTAGTACAATAAATATTAGATTTTTTCTACTTAGTTGTTGTAATTGAATATTCTCAATAAAAATTTCTTATATAAAATAATCATCTTTATAAAGATTTTTAATATATTCATATCCATAAAAAGGTAAAATTATAAGAATTATAAAACAGATTAGAATGCATCCAATAAAAAATTTATATGTCATAATGTTTATTAAGATAAAGTTTAATTTTGTAAATTAATGTATATTAATAAATTCAAAAAAAATATTTATAGTCAAATTAGACATCTTAAATTAAATAAGACAACATCATTGAACATCAAGGAAGAATCTAATCATTTATGTCACTCCAATTTGTAGTTTGTCTAATTGAAATTTGAATTTCTAATAAAAAAGCTTAAATCCATATTTAGATTCTATATTACAAATCTCTCTTATAAAATTAGATACACTATCATATGTATATATATATTTATTTATTTATTTCTAAATAAAAAAATTTATTTTTATTATTATTATTATTTGATATATTATTTTATTTGATATAATTATTATTTTATATTTTATTATTTATATTAATTTAAATATTGTAATATTTATTAAATACTTTTATTATATTATAATATTATTTTTAGTTTAATTTTTTAATATTAAAGTATTATATACTTTTTTATTTTAATATATTTTAAAATATTTTTTATTTTAATTTTTACTTGTAGTCTTTAAAAATTTAACGTAGAGAAGAAAATTAATTATATGTATTAAATATTCTATTTTATATCTATATGTTAAGATAACTTAGTATTATATAAAAGATCTAGACAAGGTTAACATGAATTTTTTCATTATAATTGTTATGACAACTTATATTTTATGGAACCAAATTATTGATTTTAAAAAAATAAAAATAATATATGATGGATCTTATGTATCAGAGCCAACTAATTATATTATTAAAAAATATCTTATGTAAAGTCTTAAAAAATAAAACTTGTCATTAATACACATATAGTATATTTTTAAACTTATTTTTTAATTTTTTTTGCATAAGCTTGTATATTATATCATATGACATGGACATAATTATATTTTATAAGCTATAATTTAATCTATGATTGTATAAATATTGAGAATAAATTTCACCCCTCAATCCAAATTATAAGATGGCCTCACTTAAGAGTTGCTTGTAATTGATAGTGTGAAGTGAAAAAAGCAAATAACAAGAACAAAAAGAAGAACAAACATAAAATAAGTAAAATAGATGGTATCATGCAAGTACTCAATTTAAAACTAAGTCATAATTTATTTATTATATTTTTATTTCATAAAAAATAAAAAATAAAAATAAAAATTATATTTTTAAATAGATAATATTTTAATCTTTCCAATGATATAAAAAATATATAAATCCAAATTATTATGATTAAATTATGATAATTTAAAAATAAAAAGTAAATAATAAAAAAATTAAGTGAGTAATTTTTATCTTAAAGTAACTTGCTTAAAAGATCATGAGTTTGAATCTCACTAAGACTCACAAGTAGTATATAAGGGTGTTCTAGAGAGGCCACAAGGCCTTAGTCTTATCCTCCTACCTATATCCAAGGTGCTATAACTCATATGGAACTTGTGCACCTCCCTTCCTACAAGGACTACACTAGTTGCTAGTCCTCCTATTTTCTACAAGTAGAACTCATTTGTTTGTGTTTTTAACTTCACCACGGTATTTAAAAATATCCAATTAGCCTAGGAGCCTTATATGACCTTCAAATCTTACTCCATTTCTTCATAATGGTTCCCAAGATGATAAAACTCATTTTTATCAAAGTCTTCAAAATTATTCTAAAAATTCCTAAGAAATTTTAAATAAGTTCTAAATAAATTCTAAAAATTTCTATGATATTTTAAAGATAATAATATCAATTTAAAACTATCTTATTCTATCTTAGTGATTTTTTATAATATTAAAATTAATTTAAATCAACTAAAAATCTTATTTTCTATACAAATAACTAAAAAGACATGAGATTTATTTCTCATACTTCTTCCACCTACTAAATAACATTTATATGTTTTTAATAAGTGGTACATCAAAATAGAAGGCTAATGTAGACATTGGTCTCAATAACTAAATATTAATTCTTACAATTAAGAAAAAAATACTAAATCAACTAAAATAATTACCTCCAAGATTTACTAAGATTCTCCACTAATATTATTTTCTTTTATTTAGCATCTTCTAAATATATCTTTACTTCATGATTATAATTTTGATACTTTAAATGCATTCTTTTGTCCTAAAAATATTAATGAGTTAATTTGATGACTCATAGATATTATTATACACATAGGCTTAAGAATCATTAAAAAATTCTAATCATGTAAGATTTAAGAAGCAAGAATTTCTTGCTTGTTTTGCTTGTATATTAATTGATGGAATAATTTATCTTTGCATATACAAACAACTAATTATCTAATTTTTAAATTGTCCATAAATTTGTAGACCTACTTTATTTATTTTTCTAATAGATTAATCATTTATATATTTATGTATAACTTGACTATTCTCTCTATTAATATTTATTAACAATTGAAATTTTTACATCATAAAAGAATTATTTTAATATCATAAAAATATAATTAAAATAAAATAATTATATCTAAAATAATTTTGTGCCATCTTGTATTTTTATTTATTTATTTTTATCTTTTTTTAATAGCATATTTGAATTAATATTCAATTTATAAAATTCTCATTTGAAAGAAAAAAAAAAACAAAAACAAAAACAATTACACTTAGAATGTTTAAGTATTGATAATAATACATTATTGCTTATGACCTTGACAATCTAATTTCCTTTTTTCTTTTTCTTTTTTTGAAGCTATTTTTAGTTTTTAAATTTTTATATTCTCTTATTTTAATTTTTCAACTAATTCAATTAATCAAATTTGAATATGTATTGATAGTACTTATGTTGATATACTAAAATTCTAACATTGATTGGCTTAATTGATATAAGTTTTTTTTTTTTTTTTTTTTTTTTTTTAACTATAACAAAAATAAATTAAAAAGTGCTAACATAACTACTAATAGGAAAAAGTAAAAAAAATAATTATTTATAGATTTATGTATGTGTATATATATATAGAGAGTGTTGCTAATGCCACCACAATTTTTGGTACAACCACCACAACTTGCCATCCACCACATGCCATCATAATTTTTACTAATGCCACCACAAGCTACCCTAAACTTGCATTACACACCATAATGCACTTTTATAGAATATTACTAATATACACCACAATGGATAAAATGCACATTCTTTATGGATGTAAATTTTAATGTTCCATAAAATACATTGTGGTGTGTAACATGATGTCAATTTGTGGTGGCATTAGCAAAAACTATGGTTGCATTAGCAACACCCTATATATATATATATATATAATTACAAAAGAGATCAAGTGAATTAGATACAAATTACAATTTTAGTCTACTTCAGCACCACATTGTTGCCCTACCAAACCTCTTTTCTGTTCATGTGATGACAAGCATACCACATCAAGTATGTGGAATTAATGTACTGAAGCTATTAATGTATTTCTAAAAGGAATATAATGCCAAGAGACAGTAAATGCTATCATGTTAATCATACTATCATGTTTGAGCACTTGTTAATCAAGGGTTGTTCAATTGACTCAAAGAAATTCATTTTGGGTTTTATGTTGAGATCTACCAACCATACATTGCAGTGTATATTGTCAATTTGCAACTATTAGCTCTCTATTTTTATGACTAAACGCGATGCTACTTGTTTTATATTATTTTGTTCTCAATTGTGACATCTCTCATAGGTAGATTTGAGCCACCACATTTATCACATCTTTGTTACCGCACTCTTGATTCTAGAGTAAATTGGGTGAGAAAACACATTGACAGAAGGTGGCCTACTTATCGTTTGTAGTTCACCATTAGCACCAGATTAGTTCCACATGTGGTTTTACTAACACCAGCACGACACACTACCCTACAAATGTATTTGAAGCTAGTACTGTGGTCGATAGTGGACGCATTAGAGCAAACTAGGACAAACGATTTTTCAAAAGAGAGAAATACAAAAGAGGTCAGAAATCTTGCAGGACTAGGTTTCGTGCGAATCAAGACAGCCAGTAGAATCATCTGACTGGTATATTATGATACAAATGAAGGAAAGAATCTTGATGATATCAATTGCTACCAATAGGGATCTCAATCACCAAAGCCTACGGAGCAACTGTGAATACTCAGAAGAGAATAGAAAGTATTCTCCTACTACACTCCCAGAATTTGGATTTAGTGACATGTCCCCCCTACTATGCAGAAAAAATCAATCAATGTGGATAGTGGAAAGAGTGAAAGAATTTAGCTAAGACATGCTTTGGACAGGATGTACTACCTAACTACTTCACGAATACAAAGTCTTCCTTGAAAAGCACGTTCCTTCTTGACTGCTCTCTGCTTTAGACTGGACAAGACCGCTTGATTGCTTGATTGCTTGATTGTATTGATCACTTAGATACTAACTTGGAGGAATGTGGAACAAGCTACTAGAGTGGATTGCTTAAGAATGCACTATGCATACATGATGTTAACAACCCAATAGCTGAATTATGATTTCCCTTGGTGTCGAGAAACTCATAAATGTTTTAATAAGCTTGCATCCATTGCAAGGTTAGTTGAACTGAGAATGGAGTGTGGTACATGGGGTTGCGCAAACTGTAATAATGGTGTCCGCTTCTTCTTAACACTGCATTCCACATCATTCCATTTCCGTTCAGGTGTAGTCAATGGGCTCTAATGTTCACGATGATACAGTGAAGTTTAATAATAAAACTTCAGGTCTCCAAAGCAAGATAAAGTTCCTACAGGAGTAACCAAAGCTGGTTTATATTTGAGAACGTTTCAAACTGGAGCAATGTTGCAATAAAGTGCACCAGTAGTGGCGTCGAGATCAAGACGCACCTCATTCAGTCCCCTAAGCAGCTGAGCACTCCGAAGTACTTCACCCGTTTCATGCTGCTCCTCTGTAGGTACAACCTGTTTCAGAGCAGATGATACCGTCGTTCCTCTCAAAGCTGTAATCTCAATCATATCTATGTCAGAATATCCTACTTGAGTGCGGCAGCTCAAAATGCAATTATTGTTTCCGTTCGAGCTAGATAAAATAACACAGCAAGATACAGAAAATCCATGCACCACACTCTAGAGTAAAAAACACATCAACCCTACCTGCAAACCTCTCAGTTCATTACAAGTTCGTAGAACACATCTAAGGAATACCGAAAATTACATAACATCACTTCAACAAGGATAACTCACGTTTCGCTGGACTGCGCGTCAAGTTTACAATCTTCTCCGATGACCCAATTGTACCATTCTCAGCATTCCTACTCTGATTTCCCATCTGGATCTCTAGGTACTCCGACAAAGGACTGGTCTCCTTGGGCAATTGAGCCGCCAGAAGGTCTTTTAGCTTCGAACCCTTCATTTCCCTCTCCACAATTGCCTTCCATGATGGTTTCGGAAGATGCATCCGCGGAGTCACCTCTTTGTATCCTCGCGACGTCAGCTTGCTCTTCGCACTCGACGATTGCGAAGACAGACTGCACGTATAGTCCCCAAAAGGCGAACTCTCGGCTGAAATGTCAAACGGGACTCTGGGCGTCAAGTTGCCTACGCTACTTGCTCTGCGATGTCGGGTCCTCGGGTTCCCAACACTGGCAGGCTGGGATGGTGTGACAGCGATTGGAGTGGCAGAAAGGGGTCTCGTGTCACCTTTCAATGACATTTTCGGCGAATACACTGGAAGAGGGGTAACCAAGGTAGATTCAGAAGCTTCGCTTCGCCCTGAGGATTCTATTTCGGCAGAGGCTATCATGGGAGAATCAATTCCAGGTGTGATTACAACATTAGGCTCCATTTCGACGACAAATTCAACTGGAGGCTCACAATTGTCATCCTTCGCAGCCTGCCAGTAAGTCAGTTGTAAGAACAGGCGCACGTGTAAATAAATTGGAATAACTAAGCACCTGTGGATGGCATATGTACCAATACATTCATGCATTACTTGAACAGACTAGAGAAATGCTGCAAGTTAAAGCACATTCGTTGTTGCGTATCGTTGGTGATCACCTGATTGGAGTTTTCGTCTACGTGGACAGCCTCCTTGAATTCTTCAACTGCAGCACATTTCCAGGATAATACATTGAAATAAGATATAAATTAACTGGCACCAGCATCTTTCCTATATTTATACCAACTCTGGACGTTAACTTAATCAATACATCACTACACTTGTATCTTTCCGATGCTAATGTATTAGCAGTTCTCAATGAGTTATCCATGGATATTCAAGCGATTGTATGCGGACTTTACCTGCATCCCCACCAGTTTCTTTGGAACCATGGACGGGCATCTTTGATACAGCTGGAATAGTTCCTCTCACCTCTGCCAGTTCAGTGAACAACTTAACTTTCTCCTCCACACTAAGAAGGGAACGTTCACCATTGCAGTGGACGCTCAGAAAACCTGCATCCGCGTTCAACGTGTGCCTGTGAAATACATTCAATTTCTCTACAGAAGGAATCAATGACTGATCTCCTATGCACTGCCAGCTCTGCCTTCTCCCATGAGACGGGACAGGAGAAGATGCGACATTCCGCTGGGCGGCGCTAGATTCGGGAGCCGTGATTGAAATACCTTCAGGTAGGGTATGTGAGACTACTGCCTTCGTCAAGGAGTCCACATCCATTTCTTTTACCGCTTGTCCACCTATGCCACAAAATCACCAATGTAAAGCAGCAGATAGTATAGACAACCTATGACGGCCAGCCATTGAAATAGAGCAATCACTGTGGTCGGGCGATGGATGGTAAATCAACCCCTAAAATAAAGCAACTATGCTCAGGCCTAGTTTAGTAACGATTAAATGTGGATCTATACCAAACATGTTGCGTTAGAGGCACTATGCACCTAGAAATCAATATGCAGTGATCGCCTTCAGTGTCTTCAAAACCAAGAACTTCAAAAACGTAAACAACACTTACCATTTGGGGTGAGGTCTAAATTCTCTTCGGAAGGCGCAGATTGCATATCCGGGGTGCCCATTTGAGAAGATTTATCATCCAACCACTCGGATAAGGAATCCACGGGCTTCTCGGACCAATCTTTCGACAACGAACTCAAGGGTTTGGATTCTGTTTCAGAGACCAGAGTGCCATTGTTACTCGGAGTAGACCCCATGGAGAATATGCCGCTGGCTTCGAGTGCCACTGCTACGATGGTTGAGGTGCTTTCGAAACCTAGGGTCGCCAACTCGACTGAAGATGGAGATGAGGTTTGAAATGAAGGCAACGGAGTAGACAGCATGTCAAATGCTGGCACATCGAATCCTTCGCGAATTTCGGACTTAGACGGAGACTTGCGAATAGCCCCGGCATTTGGAACACAATCCTAGGTTGAGGAGCAGTCCGTTGACAAAAAGATGTTAAATATCACATCGTATTCCGTAATAATATCAAGTCAACACCAAGGAAGTCGATCGATACATCGACCATGTCACCGTCGAACAACAGTGGTTTTAGTGACGCCGACTTGGTGCCCAACCAAAACTGGCAAGACAAAGACATAATCAGAACAACAAGGATAGCGAGGTTACCAGTGGTGGTTGAGCCTCCAGCGGGCTAGGTTGAAGCAACGGATTGGCATTGCCTGGTGGATTCAAACCAAGTTAAACAATAAAAGTGAAAGACTTAAAAGAATTCTGAAAGCTTTCTTCTGTACATTGCAAACTAAACTCCTACAGGAGAAAGTTTGAATGTTAGAGGTTACGATGACCAGCGCATGAATAGATGACAATCCAGTGAGGGGTAATCATGAAATCCGTAGAGACTACTCCATCACACAGAGGCGAGGGGGAGGGGGGATTCACGAAAAAATGTCGCCTGGTACATAGATCATGAGGGAAAATCGACGCAGGAAGGTTACAGTAGGAGGACTTACTGTGCGAATGAGCAGCAGCCTGAGACGCTAAAAAATCTATCGTCTTTAGTAACTTCTTGCTGTACTCCGCTTTTGCATGCACAGATTTCGAGTTCGGGTCAACTACAGAGAAAGTTGATGATCTTGACAGCATTCTCCCCATGAAATGAGGACGCTTCCCCATGACATCCTTGTCAGTGGCAGCACCGTTCTTCGAAAGACCTAGTGGAACAACCGTGATCTTGCCCAGAGTCTGCAACAATTAACAATCAAGTCCACGTAAATTCATAAATCACCATTCAGATGACTTATTCCACCAAGACTGACTACCCTCACCGTCCCATACGAGCATCAGATGATTCAGCTATCTCGTGTGTCCCCAACAACGTGAACAGCAACCAAATAGCCACTGTCGGCAAACAGTACCACGTTCAAAACACCAGTTATCAGAAGGAACTCACAGATACACCAGTGTCAACCCTGGCGAGGTTTGTCACCGAGATATTTGACTCCTCGGAGTTGAATTGACCTTCTCTGCCTGCTTCTACAGTCGTGGAAGCCATCTCTACCTGCATGACGCCCTCACATTTTTCAAGAAGCCGCCGCGCTACCTCCTCTGTTGGATGACTCTCCTGATACAGCTTCAACTGCACCTTTACATCCTCACTGGGCTGCATCAGCAACCTCAAATGTCAGTAAATTGGAATGACTCCAATCGAAGCATTCAACATGCCATGCATTGTTTCAAGCTATGACTCCAAACTGTAAGCACGAACCTCCGCTTTTAATGTCAAGGCCAGCCGGAACAATTCCACCACCACGTCGTGTTTCTTCTCTTCCTCTGCCAGCTTGATTAAAAACAACCAGTGAGCTGCGGAGTACAGCAGAGAAACAGTACCAGCACCAGACACCTCCACAGAACCCCGAACTGAACCTTTCTTCGAGCACAAACATCCTCCCTTGTCTAAAGAGTAAAACCGCGGGCCTCGAGCCTGCAATTGTGTCTTCTGCTCGATCATGCTCGTGGTAGCTCGAGGTCGTTTTGCGCTCAGGGAATTGCTATCTTCCATCGCTTTCTTGGCCAAAGTGTCCGGCCTCGCATCCCTTGGGAATGCAGAGAACACCATGGGAGGATTGAACGAGCTCAGGTTATCTGTCGAAGGTCTCCTCTGATGACTTGGAGCTGCCCTGCCTGCAACAAACAGAAAACATATAGTCAGAATCAAGCCCAGACACAACTTCCATTTATGAAGCTCCCCTGATCATAACAGCGCGTTCATCCAAGGGCGCATCACCAAACCCTTCAGTTGCTCAGTTCAGAGTATCACGTCCACCATGGTGGAATGTAGTGAAGGAAGTAAGAGAAATGCACCTGTGATGAAAGGAAGCTTCGTCATATTCGACTGCCCTGCCTGAGGTCCATTCCCAATGGCCGGAGGCTGCTTCTTAGATGCAAGAGGGGCAGCGTATCGAGAAGCCACTGCTGAATACTGCTTCGCAGGACGCCCCACCTTCTGGCCATCCGCCGTGCTCTTTACCGTTGACAGATGCTCTTGGCTGCAGTGTATCCGAAGCCAAAGTGAGAATCGGACAAGAGGCAATGTAATAATATCCAAATTCTGCATCCATCGATACAATGCGGAGCGAATTGCACACCGAGCACGCAATCGATCTCCCAGCTTGAAGCATTACCTTTTGTTCACAACGCTCACTCGTCCATTAACATCTTTCAGTGCTCGCTCCTGACGATGACTGAAAGTGGCTGATCTCCTCAATACAGGACCTACATGGGCATCCAAAATTTTGAAAGAGTTGGTTCACTTGGATATTCCTTACGGATCTAACACTTGATTCAAGCACATTTAAGAACAATTCAGAACTTGGCCAAGTTGTCTTTAATCAAACACGCGCAAGCACGAAGAGGAATTTATGAAAAATATTAGGAGATGAACAAACCCAGCTACAGCAAAGTCCGAGTCCTCATTTGCACTCTTCGGACATCCTTTCAGCAAGACAAATCAATACCGACTAAATGCTGCGTTCATCAATAGCAAATGTCATATGGCACATTGATTTCCAATCGGTTGTACACAGACGCTTATGCTCATGAATTGAACATCCACAACGGTATGTAACGCTTCAATGCACCACTCTTGATAGACTGCAAGGATCAGTACTCAAATACTGGTATGGTCACATCAATTGATGTCATGACATGAACGTATCTGGTCCACTGATTAGATTTCCATGCTAATATCACATGAGATTATACATTTCAATGAAATCTACACTTGTCTCTGCTTAGAGTGCAAGAGGACTAAAAACTGCCGGACTCGCAGTTCTGGGCGAGGAATAAGAACAATTCGTTGCCAGGAAAGGCCATGGATTCACCACCACAGCTACATCAATGCAAGAACGCTCGTTAAAACACACTGCAGAGTAGAATCGCAAGATGCACTCAAGGTTTACCTGAGGCTGCTACTGGAGGCTCCATGGGACTGCACCACCTCCCTCACGGCCTGCCTCCTCAAAAACTTACACCTCCCTCTTCCGACAGCTCTAGAATGTGCCTACTGTCGCACTACGCCACAACATCGAATCGCGCATTACCCCGCTTCGACCACAATCCACCAATGCTAAACAACTTAACAGGAGAAGTCACACCTTACCTAAAAGAGCCTCACATTCCTCACACTCATCTAACACCAAGCACAACTTCCCGTTAGCTCCGAACCAGGCAGTACTAAATCCTAGCTCATGAACCTCGCAAAAGTAAATGCTAGTCCTCCAATTTTTTCTCACACTCCCAACACTCACCTTCCAAAAACAGTTGACAGTCAACCCACTCCAATAGATACATTAGGAGACGTCAACACACCCTCAACGATCGGCCATGCTACCTAACATTACCACAACAATCCAGGGAGCATTAAAGGATCCCTGAGCAGTGCAGTGGGAGCTCGTCGTTGCTGGAGCCCATGTGCACTCAGACATTGCAGCAGAGATGGCGATGGCGGGCTCCATGCAGCGCGTCCGAGGCGGTGTAGTTCCCCATTCACGTTCCCAAATTTGAAATCTCGCGTTCTCTATGCGTGGTTCCTCAGAGAAGAGAACCGTTAGAAACCACCTGTTCCCCTCCCCGTTCCCTTCTCCCAGCGATAGAGGTATTCACTTGTCCGTGCCAAACAGACCACCAAAGCGTCAACGAGAATATTCTACTTGTGCTGGAGAACAAATGTTCGTTGTCATTCTTCCCTGATTTGAAATTTGAAGTGTGAATTCACATGTTTGAATTCTAGGATTTCACACCCAAAATAGTGGGATTCTATCTGTGGCACATAACCCTTCTGTTAAACTATTTAAATTTGAATAAGAAAACATCCAACAATGGTTGAAAAAAATCGCATATGACTTGTTTACTGCTATCAACAACCTCAAAAATCTTTCAAGGACCTAAATTTGATCCGTTTATCAATATTGTATTACTTTGTATTTGTTTTTGTGCATATCATATCCCAATAGAATTGAACATTTTGTAAAAAGTGTTACTGGATTTTTTAATAATATAAAACTATTGTATATGATTTATTAGAGATTTATATATAATTTAGATAATCTAAAAAAATTCTAATTTTTAGATTGGTTTTGAAATTTTAAAAATGTATATGTATTGGATTTTTAATTTAATTTAAGGTACAAAAAAAAAAAAAAAAAAAAAAAAAAAAAAAATCAAATCAAATCAAATCAAATTAAAAATTATTTATATCATAAAATTTATAAACTAATTAGTATTAATTAAGTTAATACTTTTATAATTCTACTATCAATAACATATATAAAATAAAAATATTGTTACTTAAAAATATTCTATTTAATAATTTATTCAAAACAAAATATTTTTTTTTGTAAGCAAAATGAAATAAAATAGACAAAAATTCACTATTGCTTGTGCCAACTTTGTTAAATCTAATACAATAGATGGTAGATTATGTAAAAAACTTAAATAAATATTTTAGTTTACAAATAATGGTTGCAAATCAATTGTATTATTATCAAGCTCAACTTAATAGAAATGATATTTTTCACCACATGCTACTAATACATTCAAAATATTCCATTTGTATTATAGAAATCTATTCCCTATGATATTTGATTTACCTCTACTTTTAAAAAATTATTAAGATAATTTAAAATCAATGAACTTTACCACCTATTATTCAATAATTACACACAAAAATGTTTATGGTATTATTACTTCTATCTTCTAGTACTAACATTGTCAATTCTTCTTATAACAAAGGTTACTACCAAAAACATTTTAACATATTAGTTTATAAATATTATATATATGCAATAATATATATAAGTAAACTATTTACCACAATTAAATCAAATCCAAAGATCAATAAACAAGTGAAGATTGAATTTCTTAAAAATAGATTAAATGCTATTTAATCTACAAATAACCTATAAAATATTAATATAATTTTGAAATCATCTATTGATTATTTAATAAAACACTTATCTATTACAAAAGATAAGTTTTAACTTATGGAACTTAGATTTATTATTAGTAAATAAGCTAAAAAGATAATGATCAATTTGTAGTACAAGTAGCAATTGAATTAGATGAACAATAAAACTGTCAAAACTTAAAGCTAAAAAATTGATAAAGAATGATAATTTATGACAAAAATTTCTTTGTAATAATACATTACTTCATCTCCAAATATTTCTCTCTTAAAAGATTTCTCTATTAGTGTGCACATTAATTTGGTTACAAAGAGAAATTAATAATGTTTCTTTTCACATCAAATTAATCATATAAGAAAATTTTATTGATTAATATATAGTGTACATGTACTGCAAACCATTACAAATTGTTTTATAGAACATGTCACAATAAAGACTAAGGCCCAAAAGCCATGCAAATAAAATTGATTCCACCAATTATGAATTAAAGTAGAAACAATAAAATACACCCAAACCGATTATGAATTGCAAAAATACATTAGCTTTTGGCATAAGGGGACATTACAAAATTAATACAACACACAATACGGATATTTCTTTCCAATTTCTAATAACCAACACTAAAAAATTTACTCCACATTCAATTTTCTACTGTGTTAAGAATACTTCTCATTCTACATACTCAACTCTGATGCAAACAAAAAATCCCAATAATTAGGCATATTCCAACGCAGACGTTTACAGACTTTGACCAGTAGCAGTTTATATTATCATAAACTCATTATGCCCTCCAACTTATTATGCACAGTAACCGAACACAGAACACGCAAAATAAAAAATTGCATCAACATTACACACCACGTTTGCCCTAACTTAAGCAGAAACCTCTAACACCTGGCCTACGAAAGGACCACAATAGCAAACTACCACAGCGGGTACTTGCAAGTCTACCCTAGTACTTTACATACACCACTTGGACAATTCCCAAGAATCACATCTTCGTTCAAATCAAATCAAACGTCGTGAGCAGTGCAAAAAACTCATCACAACAGAATAAGTGACTAAAAAACATCACTAGATCCACAACAGAAATCCAACATTCCACTCCGTCCCACCAGACGTTCAGTGACAACGCCACTCAATTCCATCATCCACACGACGCCACACCTCCCAACACCATACCACAGAATGCCAATGCTCAAAATCTTTCAATTATACTCACAGATCCTACACACTCCCGCCCTGATCCTGCAGCAATGTCCGCAACGTCTCGGGCTCTACACCCTCACTCCAATCTGTACAAAGTGCTCCTCCGCCTACACGGGTGGCCTTCTCCACCCAACGCCTCTACCGCATCCAGCTTCGCACTAACCCACGCCATCCCCCGGACTCCCCGCTCAGTGAAACACAGGTGCGTGACGGAACATCTCCGTGATCACCAGCGACAGAAACCCTATCATGGCCAACCGCCCATTCCACCTCTCCGCCCGCGCTGTGAACGGACCGAAGCTCCGCGCGTCCGTGGACTCGCCGTTCATGATGGGCACCAACGAAGCATACGTGAACAGCTGCACGGCTCCCACGAAGAACACCAGCCCCGTCTGCCCTGGCGTGTACAGCTGCTCGAACACCGTCAGCCCTGTGGCCTTCTCGGCGACGAAGGCCCACACCAGCCCCAACATTGCCTGCGCAAAAACATCGCCACAGTCAGGGAACACGAAGTGGAAACCACGATTCCAAAGCCACCAGGCGAGCCATCCAGCCCTCCTGCTCTACATGCTACGCCCCCCGAGCCCCCGAGCCCCGCACCCGTCGAATTGCGTGGAGATAACGAAGCCAGCGGATGAGCAGGCGGCCTTACCAAGCGCCCGTTGATGGTCTCCGGCGCCGCTCCGTCGAACGCAAACACGCCGGTGAAGGACTTGTCGCCGGTCTCAGGCCTCCTCTCCACTTCTGGACGAGGGTAGAAGGACCCGGATGTGGGCTCCGTGCCCATCACCGACTTCTTCTCGGACTCGTTGTTCTCTTGGTTGCGCAAGATGTCGTCCTTGGTGATGCTCTTCTTCGTGGCCCGGTCCACGACCTCCTTCAACCCACCCGCTCGGCCGTTCCCGGCCTCGCAGCGAACGCCCTGCTTGCGCGGCCGGAGCGTCGCCAACGACGGCGATGCAGCGCCGATCAGCTGGGAGCGCTGGAGGTTGGCCGTGCCGGCGTCGCAGCTGCTCAGCGCGGAGGCACTGACCCGGAACATCACGCTCGAGGCTGCCATTGTGTGTGTATGTGTGTGTGTCACTCTCGCTCTGTCTCTCTGTCTCTGTGTGTGCTTGCGCACGTTCGAGCTTCTCGCAGCCCCTCTGCTAACTCCTGCTTGTGCAGATGGCGTCCAACCGGGTCGTGGACAAAGATTGATCTGCGTTGTGCGACTGCGGCGTGAAACTACGTGAACGTGTGGTGTAGAGCTGGGAGAGCGTCGGCCTTCTTATACAGCGAGTCGGCGAGGAGAGAATCCAGATTCTCCCGCATTCCACAGGGTACGTGGAACTGGTTTCACTGGAAACGGGGACGTGGGTGTCATGGCACTCGCCAAGTAGGCGGCGAGGGAGAAACCGCAGGAAAAGCAGCGGGGTGCCTGGAGAAGTGTGGGGCAGAGATGTGTGGGGAGGACTGGGGCTTCCACTTGGGAGCGCACTTTGTTTGCGAGCCAGACGCTCCGACCTCTCATATTTTTTTAGCGAACCTCATGGACAAAGAGGAAATAACCGGCTTTGGTTTGCACAGCTCTCCTTTTGACGATCAGACCTAGTTGAACTGTGCGGTTGCAAAGATACTTTTTAGGAATGCAGCTTGATGGATAGAAAATTATTGCAGAAGTCTAGTTGAAAGAGTGCCGATCCTTTTGTGTGATGGAATTGCTTAAGGTAATTAGAGAGGGATGTGCAAATTGCAGGCTATTCCTTGCACATGCAATCCAAATTTGTTAATATTTTACTATTGATGGTCTTGAAATATTTGTAAATTTTAATAGAAATTCTGAAATGTGCATTTTTTGGTCAGTAGGTGATGATAGTTTCTAAGTTTTCAATACATTTCAAAAATTATATGTAAGCAATGAACAACATTTTTTAATCCACCTACAAATTTTTTAAATCTTACAAGTTCATATAAAATTTTAAAGTAATTTTTTTCTAAAGCTTTGTGGGGATATCATAAAATATATGCTTGTTTAGGAGTTGTATATTTGTGAGACAAATATAGTTGTTGATTTATTATAAGTACATCAAATAAATAAATAAATATATATATATATATATATATATATATATTCGTGCATGTATAGTTATCCACATTGGTTCTTAAGCCTTATCAATCTTATAAATTTTTATAGTTTTAAATACAATATCTATGAAACATGTCAAGAACATGAATCTACATATGTCTATACATACAAACTGAGAAGCAAAAAGACAATTACAAAGAAGAAGTACATTTATCAAAGTGCAAAATGTTAATTGGTTAGAAATTAAAATTAGAATACAATATAGATGTTAACAAGATTGAAAGTAATTTTAATATTGCTACCACACATAGTAGCTATTAAGAACTTCATGTGGAAGTTCTAAAGAACCACAAAACTTATGGGCCAAGAGTTTAGTTGTAGATTGTTTTTCACATGGCTTCATAAATGGCTTAGAGTAATAAATGTTAGCCACATGTTGTATATAGAAATACATTAAGATCTTATTCATATTTTAAAAACTTACTATATATTTTTTGGAATAGATCATATCTATCTATTTAATACATATTGAACTCTATTTTCTTTTATGAACTTGAGAATTTATTCTAAGATTGTATTATAAAAACTTTTGTATCTCATTGTTTATCTAAACAAAAAATATATTTTTAAAATCTTTAAACTAATTTTAACTTTGAAAGTATTATTCTAATCTAAATGATTCTTTAATAATTTTCCTAATAATAATATTGTGTTAGAATTTTGTAATGAAACAAATCTATTAAAAAAAATTCTAAAATTTTAAAATCATTTTTATATACAAGAGATTAATTAAAACAATAAGGTGTAAAATATTACACATCAAATCCATAAGAAGAAGTATTCTAGATTTTTTTATATTTTCACTTTAAGTCATTATATTCTTTTAGCTATTCTTTGTTTATTCTTGCTTCTTTGCTAGATATGTGCCTCAATGGCTACCTTTTGAGCCTTATTATTTTAATTTTTGATTCTAAACTATATTTTATTTTATAATGTAGTCATATTTTTGACAATCAATACATCGATATTAAAAGTAACATATAGAATATAACTACTTTAATGCCTTAATTTAATACCAACTAATTTTTAAAAATCCTAATTTAATTAAATTTATTTATATACAAAGAATAATTTAATTTAAAAAATATTGATATTAGTAATAATATACTTATTCTCATTTTAAGTAAAGGATGTTACATACATTCCTTTAATCTTTAATAATATAGTATCATATTTATGGTGAAGAAAAAATATTTTTGTTGAATATTAAAAGCTATAAAGTTATATAACAATTAAATATTCAAATTGTATAGAGGATTTTAATAATAATCTTTTAAAAGAAACAATAAAAAAGGGTAAAAGGCTTATTGTACATAGAGGCTTGTTGTTTTTAGATCTGAGAAATTTCTAAGAGATATTTTTATAATCACATGGTACATCCAAGGACACTTAAAGGTTTAAGTTATTTCAAAAAACTTTCTACAATATTCTACTAAAAGAATACTTTCAATTTAATCTACTTTTACTTGCTTCAAACTATTTAGAAAATATAAATGTTTTTAACAATTGCAAAATTGTTCTGGTAGACAAAACTTGTAGGTTCAATTTGAAAATGTAAAATTAAAATCTGTAGCAAATTTATACTCAAATGTGCAGCCACTGATTAAATTTAATATAAAGAAATAAATTCATATTATATTTTTGATTTATTACTTAATAAAAAAGTATATATTTATTGTTTTCTTTTCTCTTTTACTAAAAAATATGAGAGGTCGGAGCGTCTGGCTCGCAAACAAAGTGCGCTCCCAAGTGGAAGCCCCAGTCCTCCCCACACATCTCTGCCCCACACTTCTCCAGGCACCCCGCTGCTTTTCCTGCGGTTTCTCCCTCGCCGCCTACTTGGCGAGTGCCATGACACCCACGTCCCCGTTTCCAGTGAAACCAGTTCCACGTACCCTGTGGAATGCGGGAGAATCTGGATTCTCTCCTCGCCGACTCGCTGTATAAGAAGGCCGACGCTCTCCCAGCTCTACACCACACGTTCACGTAGTTTCACGCCGCAGTCGCACAACGCAGATCAATCTTTGTCCACGACCCGGTTGGACGCCATCTGCACAAGCAGGAGTTAGCAGAGGGGCTGCGAGAAGCTCGAACGTGCGCAAGCACACACAGAGACAGAGAGACAGAGCGAGAGTGACACACACACATACACACACAATGGCAGCCTCGAGCGTGATGTTCCGGGTCAGTGCCTCCGCGCTGAGCAGCTGCGACGCCGGCACGGCCAACCTCCAGCGCTCCCAGCTGATCGGCGCTGCATCGCCGTCGTTGGCGACGCTCCGGCCGCGCAAGCAGGGCGTTCGCTGCGAGGCCGGGAACGGCCGAGCGGGTGGGTTGAAGGAGGTCGTGGACCGGGCCACGAAGAAGAGCATCACCAAGGACGACATCTTGCGCAACCAAGAGAACAACGAGTCCGAGAAGAAGTCGGTGATGGGCACGGAGCCCACATCCGGGTCCTTCTACCCTCGTCCAGAAGTGGAGAGGAGGCCTGAGACCGGCGACAAGTCCTTCACCGGCGTGTTTGCGTTCGACGGAGCGGCGCCGGAGACCATCAACGGGCGCTTGGTAAGGCCGCCTGCTCATCCGCTGGCTTCGTTATCTCCACGCAATTCGACGGGTGCGGGGCTCGGGGGCTCGGGGGGCGTAGCATGTAGAGCAGGAGGGCTGGATGGCTCGCCTGGTGGCTTTGGAATCGTGGTTTCCACTTCGTGTTCCCTGACTGTGGCGATGTTTTTGCGCAGGCAATGTTGGGGCTGGTGTGGGCCTTCGTCGCCGAGAAGGCCACAGGGCTGACGGTGTTCGAGCAGCTGTACACGCCAGGGCAGACGGGGCTGGTGTTCTTCGTGGGAGCCGTGCAGCTGTTCACGTATGCTTCGTTGGTGCCCATCATGAACGGCGAGTCCACGGACGCGCGGAGCTTCGGTCCGTTCACAGCGCGGGCGGAGAGGTGGAATGGGCGGTTGGCCATGATAGGGTTTCTGTCGCTGGTGATCACGGAGATGTTCCGTCACGCACCTGTGTTTCACTGAGCGGGGAGTCCGGGGGATGGCGTGGGTTAGTGCGAAGCTGGATGCGGTAGAGGCGTTGGGTGGAGAAGGCCACCCGTGTAGGCGGAGGAGCACTTTGTACAGATTGGAGTGAGGGTGTAGAGCCCGAGACGTTGCGGACATTGCTGCAGGATCAGGGCGGGAGTGTGTAGGATCTGTGAGTATAATTGAAAGATTTTGAGCATTGGCATTCTGTGGTATGGTGTTGGGAGGTGTGGCGTCGTGTGGATGATGGAATTGAGTGGCGTTGTCACTTAACGGTATGAGAGTTCGGATTTGACTTCGGGAGGGGATAAAGTCAAGGTGTGAGAATATTGATCGGATTATGTCTTACGATGTTGTCAAAGTTAAATGTGGGTTTGCTTGTGCTTGAGGAGTTGGTAAGGTTAGTTCATCGATTATTCTTGTGTGATATTGTCCTTTAAGTGTGAAATGTAAGTATCATAAAGAAATATTTTTGGAATTTTGTTAATAGCATAGAATTATGAAATTGAGGAAGGTTTTTTTCAAGGTTCAAGTTATTTAATGAATTATGAGGGAATGCAAGTAGATAGTGGCTTGGAATAATGCCAAGAAAATTGGTGTCTAGTTATTCAATATATGTTTTGTAACTTGGTTTTTTGTGTACTTTTTGGGAGATTTTTGATTAGATATGTTATATTATATTTGATATTAGTAGCAGTCATATCATTTACTTTCAATATTGGAATATGAATATTCTTTGTATTTTGATTTTTATTTTAATAAGTTAATAGAGAGTCTTTTTGGCTCTACAACATAAGATTAAATTGTCTTCCTTACTTGCATAAATTTTCTATTTTATCTACAATTTTATAATGATTATTTATGTTTATAATATATTTTCTCTTAGATAGTCACAAAATTTTAAATTACTATAAAAATGACAAAATCGTCATAAATTTAAATCAATTTATTATTTAAATTTATCTTGAATTGTTTAAAAATTTTACTTCAATATTTCAAATAAAAGTGGATTTGATATGTTATAAAAAATAAAAAAATAATATTTTATATGATATTGAAATTGATGTATAATTTTATATTTTTATATTTTTATACTTGATATGATTAATAAACAAATGGGATATAATATCATTAAATTTTTTTACCAGTAGTTTCTATTACAATTCATCCAATCAATATAATATATTTACCATTACCAAAACTGATTTATGTTTAATTTATTGTAATTATTTACTGTGAATTTTTTAAATTCTTGATAGTTTTTTAAAATAATCTTTTAATCTAAGGTTTTAACTTATGTATATGTTAAAAACTTATTATATCAAATTTTGAAATTAGAAGTTAAACAATCAAATATCAATGTTTCAAATCTAGCAATCATAAACAAATAAATCATGAATAAGTAAATAAATAAATACAAATCTCTCTTTGCTACAAAACTTTTTGTAAAAACATTTATAAATTGTCTTATTTTGTAACTAACTACATTACATATAATTTTTTTTAATGATATTGTGAGATTTATTTAATAAAATTAAAAATTATTAATATTAGTAATATACAACTTTCTCTTGAAAAATTTGAAAGATCTTAAGTTGTAAAGTTAATATATTTAAAATTATAAAAAATAACATATATATTTAAATGAATCTTCATTTAAATTCAAAAATTTATTACAATTACAGTTTAAATCATAGACCATGATAATAATTATGCATTATATACCATGTGATTAACAGCTTTTATTAGAAGTCAAGTAAATTCTATGTTTCAAGAGTATCCTTATTCATTTTTTACTTTTATATTATTATCATGTTCACAATCATATTGTTATGGTTTTTCTTGTTTAGTTTTACGTCACATATATTCTTATGTTAAAAAATTCATTACATTAAAATCAACTCAAAAACATTAATTAAGTACAAATTATAATTTTTCTGGGGATAAAAAGATACAATCTATCATCAATTTGTCAATCCTCCATTGGCAAGTTCAATTAAAAGAAAACGCAGATTATCCACATGAATGAAATGGGAGAGGAAGTCCCATGTCTGGAGCAACAATTGCACCACGACATTTGGGTCAATTAGACTACAAAACTGTAGAATCGGCAAAGATGTTGAGCTAACAAAAACTAAACTTGTACAAGGAATTTAAGCGCAATAGCCTGCTACGCACATCCTATTTCGCAACAATGTACATAAGTTTTTCTTGCAGAAGGAATCGATGTTCTTCTACAGTCCCTTCTCGCGAGCATCCCTTTGAAACAAGGCTATCGATGTGGGTATACATGTGTGTTTTAGCAGAGGAAAAGCTGGGTCGTTACCATTTCGAAGCGAAAGTTAAGCTACCATGGTGTATGGGTCCTCAGATTTCTTCTTCATTCCCAGCATCTCCTCCACCTTGTCAGCCAGAGACGGGTCGCAGCGTCTGAACACTCCCATTTGACGCTCAATGATAGACTCCTTGGCACCCTGGATGTGGCCAGCAATGTTTTTAGCTGTCTGCTCCTGGTCTTCCTTCGACATCTTCTGCCAGAGCATCCTTGGCTGTTCATAGTCGTCTTGTTCGGACCACTGGCGGGGCGGAGCTTTAGAGACGGTTCCTCCTGCATGCCTGCATGACAACAATTCCATCACTCTCAGGGGCGAAGCTCCACAAACGATATTCGGTATATTCGAATGAGATCAAAGTGACCCGCTCACGCTACCGAAAACAGAAGGGATCGACAAAGATTTGCGACAATGCAGTGAACGTACTCGTAGGGGTGCACTTCGGGTTGAGAAGGATCAGGACGTGGCAACTCTTCGTGTGAGTTGGGGTAGTAATTGGGCTTGCTGCCACCATTGTCGGTCACCGTCATCTGCCCGTCACGAGAGTAGTTTTGAACTTTCGCAAACGGACACTGGTTGATTGGAACCTATAAACACCACGGCAAAGCAACCGGACTCAAAAAGCATTCATAGACAACTGTTACTGCGACGAATCCAGGAACGCATAGGCAGACGTTCGAATCGGCAGTTGACATCAAAAACAATACAATAAACTCTGGCTGAAATTTTAGGTTCTATACAAGCTCCTCGGAAGATAAATGTACCTGCAAATAGTTCCCTCCAATGCGATACCGGGCAGCATCGTCGTATGCAAACAGACGGAACTGAAGAACACGATCGGGAGAAGCTTCGATTCCAGGGACCATGTGTGCTGGTGAGAACGATGCTTGCTCCACTTCTGCGAAGTAGTTGGTCGGATTTCGGTCCAGCTTTAGCTTCCCTACTTCGCGCAGCGGGTAGTCCGCGTGTGGCCACACCTTAGTCAAATCGAATGGATCCCATCGGTACGAAGGCGCATCCTCCAGAGGCATCACCTGCACCTTGAATGTCCACGACGGCCCATTACCGTTTTGGATGTTCTGGAAGAGATCCTCGGTGGAGTAGTCGGGGTTGATTCCCGCAAGCTCAACGGCGCGCTCGTGAGTCAGATTCTTGATGCCTTGGTCGCTAATGAAGTGAAACTTCACCCAGTGAGCTTTCCCTTCCTTGTTTACCCACTTGAATGTGTGGGAGCCATAACCGTGCATGTGACGATGACCATCGGGAACTCCTCGGGGCGAGAAAGTGATCAAAACCTAAGAAAAGCCGCAGCGGGTCGAAGTTAAGGGACGGTGTAAGACCTCGCGACGAAGAGAAGACTCGCAAAAACAGAAAAATTGGAAAGGAAATCGAGAACGGTGGAAGTCTACCTGATGCAAAGACTCGGGAACTAGGCTGAGAAAATCCCAGAAAGCGTTGGGGTCTTTCATGTGGGTCTGCGGGTTGCGCTTCTGGGAGTGGATGAGGTCCGGGAACTTCACCGCGTCGCGGACGAAGAACACAGGAGTGTTGTTACCCACCATATCCCAATTGCCCTCCTCCGTGTAGAACTTGAGTGAGAAACCACGAGGGTCCCTCGCTGTGTCCGCATATCCTGACTCTCCGGTCACAGTAGAAAAGCGGGCGAATACCGGAGTTCTCTTGCCGACTTCGCTGAAGAGCCCCGCCTTGCAGAGATCACTTACGTCCCTGGAGACGAAACGAAAGCATTAAGGAAAAGTTCAGCTCCAGCTTCGAGAATCACCCTGCACGTATCCAGAAATCAAGGTCTGACGGGTTTCGACAAAGACATCGGCGGTGAGTTACTTACTTGGTCACTTCGAAGTAGCCATGGGCGCCAGCACCCTTTGCATGTACCACGCGCTCGGGGACGCGCTCGCGATTGAAATGTGCGTTCTTCTCGAACAAGTGCAAATCCTCCAAAGTCACGGTCCCGCTCTCGCCAACTGTCAGGCTGAGATTGAATGCCAACGTCACAAAGGGTTCAGAAACATGCACCGTCGACCGGTTTCGAGACTTCACGAGGACCACAAAACATTGCTACAAGCCGCCAAAATCTTACACCGATATACGTACAAAACAGTCGTAACCGGGGAGGGAGAACACGCACCTGTTGTTGTCGTCAGATACGGGGTGGCCGCCCAGAGTGGTGAACAGAGGCTCTCCACTGTTGCCCAAGCGAGGCTGGGCACTTCCTTGAGCGCTACTTTTCCCGTTTCCATTTCCGTTTCCGTTTTGACTTGCAAGGATTGTGTTCCTGCCCGACTTCATGGAACCTGTCGCCATGGCCGGGAACTTCACACATAGCTTAGTACCTGGAAGAAAAGATCGGAGTCCATCCCAGCTCTTGTGAGCTTTCAGTGTAGCAGACGAACTGCACGGTGCCAGACCTTGGATTGGTGCAAGAGTAGCCATCTCGAAGGTCATGCAGCAGATCCCTTGCGAAGAATGCCTGAACAATGGCTAGACTGTAAACTAATCTAATCGAGAGAAGGTGCAAAGCTCGTATCTATGGAAGTTGATGTGAAGTTTTCCACTCATGCTCCCATTGACAATGGCATTGCAAATATACCATTTAAGTGGTTCCGAGGTGAATAAGAAGCGCACAAGTGTCCTGCCATGTCGTGGCTCAAAACCTGAATGCGGAAAAAGTGACCACTGTGTTGGCATTAAGAGATGAGTAGCTCGAGGAAAGCACACGTTCAAGGAGCCCTCAAAAAGCATGTAATCGTTCAGCTTTTGGAAATTTCGTGACCCATCCGGCTGAAATTCATGTGTCAGTTTAACCGAGATGTATTAGCTTTCACATTTGTGATATGAAACTGGGGGATGAATCGGAGTTGTTGATTGCAATGGCTGTTTTTGTAGAGTTGGCGTACCTGCACATATCTGCGATTTACACTGTTCCTAGTTTTTGGTACGAAACCTCCAGAATTTAGTCTTTGTGGTGAATATATTCGCTACGAGAAGAATATTGAGGAAAGCAAATTTGGACTTCAGTTATGACTTCGATGCCGGAAGTAGTAAATTGAAAGAACATTAAAGATCGCAAACTCTCGAAATGTTCCTGGTAACCAATAAACAGTGTAGGGACTGATTTTATATGAATTGCTGAACCATCATTGTAGATTATTCATCGGAGACGGTTTCACTGCAGCGGCATTTTGTGGATGGGTTCATATCGATGAAGCAACGCTGGTTTATCCCGCAAATATGGCAATAATTAACTTGAGCCATATCGACGGACGTCTGTAAATGAATGAAGGGAACGCAGAATGTGATTCTTGGAAACTGTAGAATCATTATTATCCTTATCCTCCTTCCGATCTGACTGTTGGGAGGGGGTGGCCATGCAGGAAAGATTCCGGATGGCGCTGTGAGATTGGGGATGTTGAACCAGCCCGTGGGAATGATCGGCAGGACCAGGCTGCAAGCAAAACAGGGTTTTAACATAAAGCTGAGCAGGGTAGGGTTAAGAAGGTGGAGGGGTCTAGAGTGCGCCAAATGGAAAGGCATTTGGCTTGGAGTCTTTTGCGACGTGTCTTTTCTACACTGCCCGCATATAGAAACAAATTCTTGGAGTCAGCAATCTGCCACTGCGTCGATTGGGTCTCAGGAACTTGTCCAGCTGTTATAATTCTCCGTAAAAGGAAGGAGAAGAAAAGGAAATATCAAGGGAAAGGAATAAAGAAACGGCCAATAGAGTGTCTGTGCTGCGACTTGCCGCTTTTCTCAGCCAAAACGATGTAACCCTCAGCCAAACGGGACACGGAGTCGACCGAGTTCAG
Organism: Physcomitrellopsis africana; assembly: GCA_036785485.1. Classification (NCBI taxonomy): domain Eukaryota; kingdom Viridiplantae; phylum Streptophyta; class Bryopsida; order Funariales; family Funariaceae; genus Physcomitrellopsis; species Physcomitrellopsis africana. Next base: position 157,438 of record JAWRVF010000622.1, on the reverse strand, counting down.
GAATCTGGCCATCGCTGGAGCAGCGGAGCAGCAACATTTGGCAACAAAGCGAAAGCATTCTGGTTCTCATTGTGGCACGGAGAAGCATCAGCGGGAATAGGACCGATGCTAAGTCACCGTGGATTTGGGTGCCCTAAAGCCGCCCTGGGAGGGAACTGGGAACAGGACCTGTTCCTCCTTTCGAATTTGGGCTCCTTTAGTTGAAATTCTACTCATCAATACATGTGAACCTTTTCAAAAGTTTTTATAACACCTAATTTTTAATAGTCTATTTTCGGAAATGGTTAATTTATTTGTTTGGTTATTTTTAAATCTATAATTAGTAATTAATAAAAATTTCGTATTGAAGTTTTTTGTGACAATTTGTATGGTATTTTTCAATTGGATTTGGCTTCTATCCTTATATAAATTATGATTTTCTTCTAAACAACATTAAGAAAATTAACCAAATTTTTTGCAACTAAACTTTCAACACTATTGATTTAAAACTAATCAATTTAAAGGTGATAGTTATATAAGATTCTATAGTATATATATAAAAAATAAAAAACAAACAAACAATGAGTTTTAAGTTTTTTATTCACTATTTTAAACTTATAGTTAGAGGGAGTAATAATCATATATTTATAAATTAGTATTTTAAAAAATATCTATATTTTTTTAAATCTTATAATAAAAAATTAGAAGCCAAGTCATAATAAAAAGAATTCTAAGACACTTTCTTCAAGTAACTTAGTAAACAAGTCTTATTAGTAAAATTTTCTATAAAGTTTATTCTAATAGCTCAAATGGAAAGATAGTAGTACTTTAGATGACAAGCATTTGGTTTTGCAAATGATATAAGTAAAGACAAGATCAAAATCATCCTTAGTCTTATTTTTAGTCTCAACTTTTTTATAACGTACAAGTAGAAATATATCATAACAACTATTTAGTTATTATAATTTAATTCTATTAATAATTTAAAACCATCTAATTTTAATTTTTATAAAATTATTTACTTATAGTTAATATTTTGAATTGTATCTATAATATAAGATTTATTTATTCTTAGAAATAAAGTTACTATTAACATAGATAGACTAATAAAAAATAGAAAAAATAATATTCATGTAAAAAAATAATTTAAAAATCTACAAAAGTTAATATTGTCTGTACTATTTTATGAATTAGCATAGAAAATTTTGCATAATAAAAATTTTATAAGACATAAATTAAAACTACTTTTAATTTCTAAAATTATTTAAAATTTTAAAAAATAAATTAATAGCATATTTATAAAACAAATGGATCACAAAAATGCGTAATATATATAAATCAAGTAAAGCTATTTGCCACAATAAAACTTAGTAGATCAATAAGTATAACTAATGATATTTTTAACATTTGATTATTAAATATAATAAAAGGTAGGCAATTCCAAAAAAAATTGTGATTGCTGATGAAATTAGAAATAAAATATGAATAAAGTGTAGATAAAGTGATGTAAAGATAACTTGCATGTAGTTGTATAAGGTATAACATAAGAGAAATAGTGAAAAGACAATAATGACAAGAAACAACAACACAAAAAAAATATTATTGAAGGAATTCTAAAGAATAATTCTTAAATAATTTACTTGTGGTGAAAGTAAGGCCATTATCAATCCAAGTTGATATAATTTAGAATCATTTTTTTAATGTTTAATAAGCACACCATGTCCAAAGAATAAACAAGAATTAGAATAAAGCAAGTTTAAAAGTAGATGCATTAGCAAACAGATTTTTTGTAAGAAGAATCTATTTGTTATGGCAAGTAGGATTTTGATAATGCAATTTGTATTAGAATCAAAGCAAGTAGTTTGGTGGTCACTGTTCTTGGATGTGTTGGATTAAGCAAGTCAACAAAGATCAAGTCACAGGACATGGGTATCACAGGTTGGCTATGGCAATGGGTGTACTAACCTTGAGAGTAGAAGGTCCAGGTACAGCTAAGTTGGAAGTGAAAAGTTATCACAACATCCGAGAGTGAGAATCAGAAACAGATTTGTAACTTGCAAAACAAGGATTAGCTGTACAAATCGACAGCGAAGCAAGGATTTGAATATACGTTTACGATAAGAAACTGTGTTTTCATGACAGCTAAACTCATGGCAATTCACAGTATCAAAGGGCAGAAATGTTGCAATTAACTCACTGGAACTGAGCAGCTGTAAACATGTATACACTCCTCAGTTATAAAGGATTTTCCAGCAGCATTGATACCTGAGACTCCCATAATTCGGAAAAGCAGTTAAATAATGAATAGATTTTGATGCAAATCAATTCACATGTGTTACAAGAACTTGAACCTGTCATAGAACTGATGACTAGTTGAAAAGGCCAGTTTTCTGACTCTGGAACATGTAGACATGTTTCACAAACCAGGTTTCAGCACTTACTGACACCTGAGTATAGCGGGAGGCCGCACATTGCAAACCTATTCTCCTACTCGAATGAAAGCCTAGATGATGAAGAAACGAATCACCAGTGTTTTAGTATGACTAACAGAGAATTCAAGTCCTAACAACGAATAGTTGTGGGTGAATCATATCTTGGTTCGATGGATGCGTTCACACATTAGTTGCATAGATAGCGAACATCTGTTCTCGCACTTCCGTCACAATGCAGGGATAAATTCCTCATTACAAGTTGAAGTGCGATGACCGTAAAGTTCATCAAGAAATCCTTCGTTACATGGATTTCTGGTACCGCGAAGTCCACTGTTTCGCACTAGTCCAGTTTAGCATCCTGACCTTACAGAGGATCAACTGGCATTCTCCAACTTAATTGACCTATCCCCCAATTTCCTCAATTGTTTCCAATAAGAGGCATGCACCGTGTGCAATAAACTACGGTTCTGACCGTCAAAAATGCAGCATCACAAAACTTGGTCTTGTCATAACGCTGGAAAAGTGGAATCCACGTCTTGAGCCCATGACAACAAACCCCCTGTAATGTCATACACCAAATTGAAGCCAGAACTTCGGAGATCCTGAACAGCACGTTGAGAATCATTCCCCCTCCTACAAATCACGTACACTGACACATCCTCACCTCCCTCATGTTTATGCTTTTGTGCTGCAGCACGGATTGTGTCCAATTGCTCGGGAAGTTTAGCATAAGGAATGTTCAAGGAATTTGGAAGTGATGCTATGTCGTACTGATGCTTCTCCCTGACATCCACCAAAACATGCGTCCTATGCCCTCTCACCAATTTATTATAATCTGCACAGGTGATTGACTGATCTTGTCCTACAACTTGTTCCCTTGGTGGTGCCCCATCAGACATTGGTGAAGCCGCAAAATTCTCGTAGTCAAAATTTGGAAGTGTTATGTGGGTAATCTGCGGAAGTTCTCCACAAGCCACACATTGTGTATTCTTTCCACGGAGTTTGACGGTGTGAAATCTACTAGATAATGCATCTAATATGAGCATCCTGGCTGAGAGCGGTTCTCCGACTTTTGCCAAAATCTTGATAACCTCCAAGGCCTGAAAAGTTCCTACAATTCCAGGAACAACTCCAAGCACACCAGCATCTGAACAACGTTGGCATGCTGCTTGCGGAGGTGGAGTTGGAAACAAGCATCGATAGCACGGTCCCTGCAGTTGGATGAACTTCAATGCTTTGAAAAACTGAAACTGGAGGATAGAGAGGAATATGAACAGTTACAATTTTAAAGAAAAATTTGATATGGGTGAGAAAGAAACAAATGAGAAAGGAAAAAAATACATAAAAGAAAAAAATAAAAATAAAATAAGGAGAAAAGGAGAAGGAGAAGAAGAAGAAGATGACGACGACGACTAAAAGGACTTCCCGTTAACAAGGAACACAAATTACAAATTCAGTCAGTCCCACGCTTCCACCAGTCTAGCTTGAGGTAAGGTAACACAACATACAAATCCACCAATCTGTATTGAGTTCAAAAGCAAACAAGTGTTCAACGAACACTGAAACATCGCAACTCAGATCATTTATAGATTCTAAGAGACTTAACCGACATGAGGGATTTGTGAACATCGTGGACCACGACCAATAATGAAAAAGCTTATGACACCATACGATTGGCATTACTCGTCCATATACATAAGACTCAGGAATTGAAGATGTAAGTTTCACTAACCTTCAAGTAATTATATACTGTCAGCTGCCCTTCCATACCCAAAGCAGCTCCAGAAACAAGGGGTCTATTTGCCACAACACATGCATCACTGACAAGGTATCTCGTTGGTACGTTGTCTGATGCATCCACCACCACATCATATTGAGCCATGATGTCCAGCGCATTTCTCGCATCTAAACCAAATGGATATTCAACCACCTACAACAAACATTCACAACATCAATATCCATAACCCTACATTCTAAACCCTGAACTCTGAAAACCTGAACACGAGATTACCTAGTGATGATGTTGCGCCACTAATTAATTTACGCTAATTGAAGGCAAGCTGTAAGGCTGCGAGTCGAAGGTTGCAGCAAACCAGCCTTTAATTGTGAGTCAATTCGGGAGATTTTTTTAAAAATCACAAATTCTGGTAGCCACCTGTCGTAGAATAGCAGGCCTTCAAGTTCGTCAATCCTACCTTGACAGATGAATTGATAGCAAGACAAGTCCGAGAGGCCGATGAGACTTTTGTGTCCCCAACAGATGCTTCATTATGAATCACCTGCCGGTGCAGATTGTGAACCTCCACACGATCCGGGTCCATAATTCCAATGCACCCAACTCCGCAAGCAGCCAGGTAGAGCGCCACAGGGGAGCCCAATCCCCCAGCTCCCACTATCAGAACCGAACCCTTGCAGAGATTCTCTTGAGCCTTAACCCCAAACGAAGGAAGGAGGAGTTGACGGCTATATCTTTGAATCTGAGCAGCTGTCAAGCTATGGCTTAAACCTGCAATCCAGGGAGGAGCAGGGCAAGCATTCTCTCCACCCCCTTGATTCATCCCGATCACAGCCCTTGGCAAATTACTCGAAGATTGAAGAAGCACATCTTCCACCAACAAATGCTGCTTCAGCTCCTCTTTCAGTCTCGCATTCTCAACACGAAGCGCTTCCAATTCCAGAGTAGAGTCCGCCATCGTCTGAAAAAACAAAAACATGAGCTAAAACAAAAGGCAAAAAAATCATTGATGTCCCAGAACATGGCCTCCGTCCAACACAGCAATCCAGGTATTACTAATCGATCAAATCGAGGGAAGAAAATTCGCCACAAAATAACACAATGCTAATTGGGTTTTCGAAATCAGTTGAAAAAGAAGACGATGAAAAAAGAAAAGAACGAAAATGAACCCAAAAATTCTTGAGGATTCTCACCATCGCTGCAGCGTTTGAAGTTTCCAAATGCCTCGATGCTCCTGCTTCCTTTCGCCCCTTGGACCCAACATGAATCACGGTCGTAGGAAGACCATGACGCGGTCAGGGATCATTTACCTGCCACGACCGTGGAACGACTGGTGACTGGTTCCACTCTAGTGTCTAATTGACCACCTAAATAAGTAAATCAGCGTTATGTTCTTTAAATGGTAATGATAATTAATAAATTATATTTCATATTTTAATTATTGATTTTAAATTTATAAAATTCAATTTAATAAGATAACATTTATGTGGAAATGTCCAATATATTAAAATACATGTGTATATATGTATATACAAAGGGATTTTAAACATTAAATCTTTAACACAATCTATTTATATCAAAATAAAATATGAAAATTTTAAATTCAATTAGTTGATTAGAGCATAATCAAATATTGGATGATTTAAAATCTCTTTTAGAATGCATTGTGTAGAATTTTCAACAGATATATTAGTAATTTTTTATGCTAACTTTTCCCTCTCTCTATGTTATGATAGATGGTTGCAATATACAAAAATTTGTAAAATTGATAATTTAAATGGTAACTTATAGATATTTTTTAATATTTTTAAAATTATTTTTAAAATTATTTTTAAAATTATATATATATATATATATATATATATATATATAAAAGTTACTTTAGAAAGTGGTAATTTTAAAAAACATAGCTAAGAATTTGTATTATAAACAATCTTTCAACTTTGCATAAAATCATTGGTCTTAAGACCTTACATAAATATTTTATTTAAATTACATACGGAAATTTTAATTTTTTATTTAATTTAATATAATTTTAAAAAATATAAATATAAATAATATCTTTTAAGTATTTTAGAGGTTTTAAATATAGATCTCATGAATTTTATTTTATTTATTTTAAAGATATATATATATATATATATATATATATATAATAATTTTAATATAAATAATTAATATAATATAAATATATATAATTTAAAAAACAAAATAATTTAAATTTAATTATATAAGATAATATTTTTTAAATTAAAATTTATTATTAAATATTATAAAAAAATAAATTAAAATATTATATAATTTTTTTGATATATTTCATAATCACATAGTATAAAAGTTATAAAAAAATTTAATTATCATACTCTATATTTATCAAATATAATATTTTTTGTTTTTAAAAATTTATATCTTGCTTATTTCTAAAAGGTTATAAATTTATTATTTTTTTAAAAAAAGAAGTTTTCTATAAGCCTAATATATGGCTCTAAAATTTAAAGAGTTTTTTTTACACTCTTTTATATTTAACAAAAAGTTATAATTGTCACAGACATACAATGGAAGAAGATTGTAGAGGATTCTCGGAAGCTTAGATATTTTAAGATATTGTTGAAGAAGGATCTTAGGCTTGCTTTACCTCCAAGCATCAAGGAAACTTTTCAAGGATCTTCTTTGTACCTAGTATATATAGGAGTTAAGGCTAAGGTGCTCCTTAGTCTTGATAATGCAATCCTTGTAGCTTAGCTTTGGCCTTTAGACTTATTCTTGTGCCTTGTCATAGCTCTTAACTTGTGATATAAAGTGAATCTCTTCTATTTCAGTTCTTTGAACTTTTAGAGTCTTATTCTACTTAAGTAGTGTATTTATAATAATGATAATTTAAATATTTTAAATTATAAATAAGTTAGACTATACTCACTATTTAAAAAGACTATAAAGTTTTTATTATTATTATTATTATTATTATTATTATTATTTTTATTATTATTATTTTTTATTGATTATATTTTGTTGTAATTATTTTAGAAATTAAAATCAAACAAATAAAAAAAATTAGATAGACTTAATTTTTGTTAAAATATTTATATGATTTGTAATTAAATTTAATAGTTATTATTCTATATAGATAAATATATTATTATTAAATAAAAAATAGGTATCTAAATAGGTTTTTAAAAATTAAATATACATCAATTATTAAAATTAGATCTTTAATTAAAGCTCTAAAAAAAATATAATACTTTTACACTTATCTTAATTTTTATTAATATTATTATTATTATAATTTTATCAAATCTTTAATTTATGTTCTTATTATTTTTAAATAATAATTTTATATTTTTAATTATAATTTTTTTAAAAATTTATATATATATATATATATATATATACATATTAAAATTAGAGTTAATTTTTTATAGCCTTATTATTTATTGTATATAATTTCAATTAATTAAGTATTAATTTTGTTGTTGTTTTTGTAGAGATTATAAGAGATTCTTCAAGTTGCTAATTTTGATTCTAGTGATAGAATTTAGCTATAGAAAATATAAAAAATTAGAAGTGTTTTAAAAATAATATCTTTGATTACTTAAAAAGTGTTGGAGTAGTTTGTATTTGATATATGATTCAATCTTATTAATATCAGGATTTACATAAGTAATTTTTATATTTAAGTAATTGGTAGTAGTCTTAATTCTTTGAAAACTCTCTAAAATTTAAAATAATAAATTATTATTGATATTATTTTGTCTTAAAAAATTTATTTTATATTATAGAATAATTTTGAAAAAATTTGATCTCTTCTTTAGCTATCTTTAGATACTAATTTTTATTTGATAAAGTTATAAAAAACAATATTTCTTATATTTTATGCTGTCAATATAATAAAATTAATGATAATATTTTACTTACTTACAAAAGCTAATATTTATAATTATTGAAATTAAACATTAACATCCATAAATTATTATTAAAAAATAATAATAATAAATTATAAATAATATATATATATATATATAATAATAATTTAGTTGATTTGTATTTAAAATAAATTATATATATATATATATATATATATATATATAAATTATAGTAATAGTAGTCAAATATAATTATTGGTTGTACATGATAAATAAGTATTATATTTACAATTTTTATTCTTATAATGTCTTTTATATAGATAGAATTTTTAAATTTATTCAAATATTTCTTTTTATAAAGAAATTTTAAACTACCAAATAATATATATACATGAGCCATGGTATTAGTACATTATAGGAAATAAATTATAAATTATAAATAATATTACAACAATTATAAATATTATAGATAATGGTGTAATAATTAATCTTGTTTATAATTTTTTTCTTTAGATCGTAAAATAAATCTAAATATGCACATTATTGTTTATGTAAAGAAAAAAAATTATATTTAAAAAAATAATTTATTTTTATAATTAAAATAAAATCAAATATAGATATTTCAATAAAAAATCAATTATTTAATTAGTTAATAAATATAATATAATTAAATTAACTTAATATAATAAATCTTAAAAAAATAAAAGATACTACTTAATAAGTATAAAAATATTGAGATTTTAATATTAATTATTAAATTATATATAATTAATAATTTAAAAATATAAATTGGTTAAAAAGTAATCAAATAATATATGTAAAAATCTAATATAAGCTAGAAATATAAAATACTTATAAATCTAAATAATAATAATAATAATATAAAAATATTAAAAAGATACAAAAGATAATATCTATTATGGACATACTTTAAATCACCACATTCTAGAACTTATTGTAGTCTTCTAAAACCTTCCATAGTTTTCTAAAATCTTTTGCAATCTTTTAGAATCTTTTGTAATTTTTTAGAATCGTCCAAAACCTTCTAGAATCTTCTTTAGTCTTCTAAGAATCTTCTATAATCTTCTAGAATCCTCTAGAATCTTCTTCAATCTTTTAGAACCTCCCATAGTTTTTTAGAATCTTTTAGAATCTTCTTTAGTCTTCTTGAAGTTACTTTAGTCTTCTAAAATCTTCCTTAGGCTTCTAAATTATTTAAAGATACTTTTAGAAGATTCAATAGGACATATGCCTTGTAGTATAAATAAGAGATAAGTCCAAGGTGCACCTTAGTCTTGCCAACACAAGTCTTGGAGCAATTCAAAGTATTGCCTTGTTCTTGATATCAATCTAGTCTCTTGTTCTTGTTAATGATCTAATTCTTATTCTTGTCCATCCAGTTCTTTGTTCTTGAAATTATTCTAATTTTATAATTTTTTCTTTGTTTCTTTATTAATCCATTATCTTGCATCCCTAATAGTTTGGTAAGACTATCTAAGTAATCATATCAGAGCTTTGATCTTTTGATAGAGAGTGGATTATCCCTCTTCTTGAAGATACTATTGTATTCTAAAAGAGTGCGGATTACCCCCTTTTAGACTAATATGCTTAGTTGTTGCATTTTGATCTTTCTTTGAAGAGAGTGGATTATTCCTTTCTTAGGATATATCATTATATTTTAGAGGTTGTGGATTATCCTCTTCCAAATTAATAATATTTAAAAACATTCATTTTTAATATAAAAAATACTACATTAACGGCCTGTTGATTTTTTTTTTGTCAATATGGAAGTAGATCAAGTCATGGAAGGTGCAACCTTATAAATATAGAATAGAGTAGTGACTCTTATAGATCTTTAAGATCTTTTAGATACTATACGAGAAAAAATGATATTTTTTTATAATCCAAAAAAAAACCAAAAATAGAGCAAGTATCCAAAATAATTAAGCGAGAGATTTATAGTTTGCAACAAGAAATCATACGATTGAGGGAAGTAGGCAAAAGACAAGCTATACACATAACCTCTCTAGAAGCTCCAAAGATTGTCATGAAAGAGCTTAAGACTAGCATGCCTAATAAATTTGATAAAACGAGATCTAATTTTTGAAGGTTTGTGCAACAAGTATGACTTTACTTACAACTATATCTTTCTCGTTATTTAGATGGATTCACTCAAGTCACTTTTGCAGGCACATTTTTATCATAAAATGCTCTATCATGGTTTATTCCACTATTAAAAAAAATTCTCTAATCTTATACAATTTAGAGGCTTTTATAGAAAGATTTATTGTTACATTTAGACATAGTAATTGAAAGAGGGTAGTAGAAAGGAAGATTTAAAACCTACAACAAGGACAATGTTTAGCTGCAATTTATAGTGTAGAATTTCAACAACTTATTTGTGATCTTGATTGGAATAATAAGGCTTTTATGACTAAATTTTGTTATGGGCTAAAAAACAATGTGAAGAGTTTATTGATTACAATGCAAAGAGTTGAAAGTTTAGAAGAACTCATATCTTAGGCTATTACTTGTGATAATTGCCTGTTTGAATTACAACAAGACAGGCTATTACTTATTATAATCACCTATTTGAGTTACAACAAGAGAGGCCATTAATTTTCAATATTATCTATCAAGATACATTTGCTACATCTTCAAGAGTATTAGAGAAGCCATTAACATATCTTGAACCTACGCAAATTGATACAATTCAATTCAAGCCATTAATACCGATAGAAAAGACTAGACATTGACAAAAGAATCTATGTCTATATTGTGAAAGGCCTAATCACAAGGCAGCAAACTATCCAAACAAGTTTAGAGAATTTTAGACACGAGGTATAATATTTGAATTAGAGAGGTCAAAAAATAAAGACGTCTAGCCATAGTAGAGACCTTATAATTAGACACCCTCAAATCTAAAGTATTAAAAAAATTATTAAAGTATTAAAGAATCTATATCTATATTATGGAAGGCCTAATCACAAGGTAGCAAATTATCCAAACAAGTTTAGAGAATTCAAGGCACGAGGTATAATATTTGAATTAGAGAGGTCAAAAAATAAAGATGTCTAGCCATAGTAGAGACCTTACAATTAGACACCCCCAAATCTAAAGTATTAAAAAAATGCCTCTTTTTACCTTCAAACCTAATATCTTATTTTATACTTTTTATACATATAAGAATCTTAAAATAAGAGAATTTTTCTAAAATCTTTTTAAATACTAGAGCCTTAGCTATCAAGGACATGAACTAGAAAAAGATGCATAATGTAATGAAAATTATATCAAAAAAAAGTCATAAAATAGGAATAAGAAAATATGTACATTCAAAGAGAAATTGGAATGACTATTGCCAAAGACTAGAACATGAAGACTCTTGAAATTAGACTAGAAGCAAAAAAAAAGAGTTGACAAGAGTGAAGAAGGTTTCACTCTTGTCTCTATTTATACTATCTATCTTAGAGCTATGTGGCGGTATTCTATAGGACCTGCTATAGGTGTCTAATTTATAAGACATGTATCAAACTTACACAAGAAGTTTTTCACATGTGCGCCATGTGTTTGGCTTATTCCACAAGCTACCAATATGTAAGACACATGGTTAGCTTGTTCCACAAGCTACTAACATGTGCGCCATGTGGCTAGCTTGTTGACCAAGTTTTTAATCTACAAATCATCTATAGACATATATAAAGGTGATCCCGTGTCAATGAAGTTTTTAGGAAGCTTCTCTATCCAATATTATTGAATCAACTTATTTTACCTACTTCTATTGATCTATATTAATTAGGTAATTATTAAAATAAATCTTATGTTTGTGACATTATTCCTCCCTTTTAGGGACGAGTTCCACAAGGAGCGGTGAATACATGTTGAAGAAGTCCAAGATATGTCAAATTGTGCTTGCTACATACTCTGATCTTTGTTCCCTTTGAAGGTAGTTCATAGGTCCTTTCAGCTATCGATAATGCCCCATACTAAGGCAAGAGGACCACCCCATTATTTGATCATTATTCAGGCCTTCATAACTCTCTTCAAAGAAAATATTTGGAACACCATCAAGAGTAGTTCTTACGTCTAAAAGTATCACCAAATATTGAGAATTTCTTCCAAGGTCGTGATATCAAACACGTTATATTTTGCCATCAATCCGAGGAAGGATATGTCTTTCTTGAGGGTCTTCATCTCTTTTCCATCGTCTTAAAGGTTGTGATAGTCGTAATACCTCATCTGCTAAATCAGCAAATGATGGTTCTTGAGCTGAATTTGCTGGTTGTTGATCTTTCATTTCTTTAGCATGAATAAATCCTAAGAAACAACAAACAATGACATAAGATAGGATGAAATCTCTATAAAACTTGTTTTGCTTTATAGCAAAGATTTTGTTGATTCTTTATCTTGGTTTTGACAGATATCGTCGATAAAATGTATTGACTTTTATTGATGTATTTGCTAGATTCTTGGATGGCTCCTATGTGCGTTCACTAATATCATATTTATGCCAATGCATAAGATATTTCAATCGATTTCACCACCGTCTTGAATTTAAAATCTCTTCAACCTCAAATTTTTTATTATTGTCCACTTCTATAGGAGGTGGTGGTATTTGTCTTCTTCCTTGTATATCCACTGTCTTGTATGGTTTGAATAGTGACACGTGGAATATAAGATGGATCTTTATGGACTTCAATAGATGTAATCAATATGCAAGTAGATTGATTTATTCAGAAATAAGAAAAGGTCCAAGCCTACGATAGTCAAACTTATCACAAGGACGAGTAGTCTTGATATTGTGACAAAATAACCATACCTTGTCCCCCACCTTGAATTATGGTTGTTCCTTACAATACACATTTACATTTATTTTTTTTATTGTTCTTGAATTTTTTTTAATTGCACCTTCAATATTGTATGTAGCTTTGACAAACGATTTGCTAAATCTTCTATTGCTGGATTATTAACTTTTGAAAAATCAAAAGCATCAAGTCATGGATGGTAACCATAATTGGCAAAGAAAGGTGTTTATTGCATAGAAAAATATATTATATTATTATAAGCAAACTTTGCTAATGGCAGAAGAGCTGTCCAATTATCTTGTTGGTAGTTGATAGTACACCTTAAGTACTCCTCTAAGACTTAGTTCACGCGCTTTGTTTGTCCGTCAATTTGCGGATGAAAAGCTGAAGATAATTTTATGTCCACTTTTAAGATCTTGAAAAGGATTCTTTAAAATCTTGACACAAATTGAATTCTCTTATCCAATATAATATCCTTAGATAATCCATGATAGCGATAGATATTATCAATGAAAAGCTTAGCTGTTTCTTCACCTATGATAGATTTTGTGCATGGCACAAAATGTGCCATCTTGATGAATTGATCTACTATCAGAAATATAGAATTATAAGATCTTGAACTTAGAAGATCTGTGATGAAATCCATAGAAACAGAAGACTATGATTGTTCTAGAATAGGTAATGGCTGAAGAAATTCAAAATACTGATGATGAGGAGTTTTTGATCTTAAATAGATATCACATAATTGTAAAAAGTCTTTAACTGCCTTGTATATTTGAGGCCACCAAAAATCTCTTGATATAAGTTCCAAAGTCTTGTTGTATCCAAAATATTGTGTTGCTGAAAAATCATGACATGCTTGAAGAATACGTAAACATGCTTCTCCTTTTGGAATATATCGGCGTCCTTCAAAATATAGTAGGTTATTCTTGAACTCAAATTTAGAAGGATCATGAGACTTAGAAGAATTATTCTTGATATCATGAACAAGAGGGTCTGAGGACATACTTAACTGAATTTGCTTGAGAAAAGTTGAATCAACAATCAATGTTGATTTTATTGCTTGAAGATGAAATTGCTCCGATTTTAAGAAGACCATTCTTTGTAGCTCAAAAGTTACATCTCCTTCTTTTGGTACAAAATAAGAATGTCTAGAAAGGGCATCGGACAAACCTTGTTGTTTTCTTGGTCGATAAATGATAATAAACTCAAATCTTGACAAAGACATATTCCAATGAGCTTGACGACAATTCAACACATGTGTCGACATGCAATACTTGAAGTTCTTGTGATCTGTATACATGGTGATTGGATTAGAAGCACTTTCTAGATAATGACGTTATTCTTGAAAAGAATCCATGATTGCAAGAAGTTCTTTGTCGTGGATCTCATAATTGATCTTGGCTGCTGAGAATTTTCTTGAATGAAAAGCTATTGGATGAAGTTTGTCATCTATTTCTATTTGTAAAAAAACCACATTCAAGGTAAAGTTTGATGCATTTGTTTCCATAAAAAATGCCTTAAAAAAATCAATACGATACAAGATTGGTGCAAAAATAAATAATGTCTTCAGAGCTTTAAATATTGCTTCTGCTTCTTGATTCCATTGGAGTTTGTCTTTACAGGCCAAACACATAAGTGGAGCTACAATTCGAGAGAAGTCTTTGATGAAGATGCGATAATAATTGGCAAATCTCAAAAAGCATTGGACATCTCTTATCATCTTTGGAATCTTTTAATTCATGATTATTTGGACTTTTTTAGAATCCATCATGAGACCATCATTTGAAATGATATATCCTAAGAAATCGACTTGAGTAGTATAAAATACATACTTTTCCATCTTGACATATAATCCCGCATCTCTAAGTTTTTGTAAAATACTTAACAAACATGTATTTCATATTCTTCTACATTCTTAGAATAGATCAAAATATCGTCTAGGTAACAGACGACAAAATTGTCTAGGAACTCACAAAAAATATCATTCATGAGATATTGAAAAGCAACTGGTGCATTAATAAGGCCAAAAGGTATGACATTATATTCAAAATGTCCGTACCTGATTTGAAATATAGTTTTCTATTCATCTCTTTTTTTGATGCATATTAGATTGTATGCTCTTCTTAGATCTATTTTTGTATAGATCTTAGCTTGATTCAATTGATCAAGGATTCTTGATATTAAAGATAATGGATATCTGTTTTTGATTGTGATCTTATTGAATCTTCAATAGTCAATACATATCCGCAATAATCCATCTTTTTTCTTCACAAATAAAATTGGAGTTCCTTCTCGAGATTTAAAATGGCGTATGAAATTCTTGGCCAAATTCTCGTCAATATACGCCTTGAGTTCAACCAACTCATCTTGTAATAAAGTGTAGATTGGTCCAAATGGTGGCTGAGTTCTTACTTTGAGGTTAATTGAACAATTATATGGACGATGCTTTGGAAGAATATCTCCATTTTTTTTTTCAAAAATGTCTTGATAATCTTGATTTGTACTTTTTATGAAGAAGTTATAGGCACTCAAAATTAAGGTGTCAACTTTAGACCTATTGTCACTCTCTTGGATATAACTTATATATACAGAAAGAAATCAAGAATTGGCAACTTGGATTAGAAAGAACACTTTTTTGGCTATACTTTATATACATATTTCAATGAATTCTAAGCTACAATGAAAGAGATATTGGGAGTTGAAGTCAATGCTTACAAACTTAAGAGTAGTAAGTGACCCGCTTATATAATGGTTGTATTTTGAGCCATATCTTGAGAAAATTGATGAAATTTTGCCCCAAAATTTTTAAAAGCATGTATAGTTATGTCACAAGACTTTGTACAAAATTTTTGTGGCATTAGAATTTTGAATTTGTAAGATATAAGAAAAATAGTGCTCAGGTGTCTCTAAGCTAGGATTTTAAGCACCTGCTTGGGTTTTTGAGATATCAAACAATTGTAAATAAATTTATAGTTGATATTTTTTTGTAGTGAAATTTGAAAAAATCATCTATACTTTGAAGTAAAATTTATAAACATTGAATGATTGAATCAAGAGTTGTTAAATTCTAAAATTCAGCAAGAAATAAGTTTTGGCAGGTGAACAAAGAGTTGAAGGATTTTTGTGGAAATTTGAACCTTTTTTATCCAAACCTATTTGAATATAAGAAGATTTATATATATAAATTTTCTTTTGTAAGATTGTTGTATTATTTGTCCTTTTTATTAAACATAAATCACTTGTTGAAATTTTGCCAATAATTTTCAAGTGAATTCTCTACAACCAGGTATCCAGTGTATTCCCAGATAGAAGTTTATGCCATACGATAACGTAGAAGTCATAGATGGTTGTCTATATCTAAATCAGATCCAAAACCTAAATCAGATCCAAAACCCTAAATTTTATGATCCTAGCCTTTGATATTCAAATTCTTTCAAAAAATAAACCCTAATTCCTAATAAATCCTTGGGTAGCCTCCTTGAAGCCCATTGGACATGATTTTTGGCCAATTAGAATAGAGAATTCTATCATCTACCTCTATCCATCTACATGGATGGCCAAACCACCCTTTTTACACTAAAAATCCTTTTTTAATCCTTCTTTTTACAAGATTTACATACTTTGTGCTTTAAGCATCAAATAAAAGAAGTAAATTAAGATTTTAAGGATTACCAATATCCAACAAAGGTGACTTAAGATATATCTAAGTTATTATCAATATAAATCAATTTCAAAATCACTATCAAAAGAAGAAATAAGGTTGTATAAACCTCATTAATAATCCTTTTAATAAATCCCTTCTAAACTAGCAACCTAACCATATCTTGTAATTAATAAAAATCCACTGATATGGCTCTCATTTAGCTATTTAGTAAATTATACATTAAATATACATATACAATTTTTTCACATAGTAGCCAAACTACAACACAACAACGTGTATGGATTTAGGTTTTTGTACTAACTATATTTTATGACTTTTAATAAATTCTTCATCTAAAAAGCAAACTAAGGCTCCCAAATCTATTAAAGCAGAGGCTTTGTATTTATTAGGTCCTAAATACATATCTATTATAAAACAAGGAGATGGTTGTGAGGAGAGGATAGGACCTTCATTAGAAATTGAACAAGATTCCAATTGCACGGTCCTTATTGTGGCTGGACAAACTTGTTTTCTGACATATTGTCTTCTTTGACAGTCGTACCCCTCATCGTGTGGTTGCATCGTTTCTTTGGACAATTTTGAGCAGTGTGTTTAGGTTTTCCACAGTACAAGCATAATCCTTCTTGACGATGTTGAGTCTTTTCTTGTTCAATAAGTAGCTTGAAATGTATAGCATCAATTTGCATGTCCTCGATTTTTGAAAGTACATATTTAGAAGACATTGGTGTTGCCACTAAATTATAATAACATTGAGGTTCTCTTGTATGACTTTTAGATCGAAATTCAAAAAGTCGATTATCACACTTCATTGCAAAATCAATTGCTTGATTCAATATTTGAGGATTAGGTTAGTTTAGCATCAATTTTTTCACTTCATATTATAATCCATAGAAAAATTGACTAATGAGTGGAGCATTGTTTCACTTAATATCGATTGCTAGTTGTCAAAATTGTTAAGCATATAATGTCACTAATCGATTGTCTTATCGTAAGATACAAATCTTGTTGGTTGCAATACAAGTTACATCATATTTTTCATATATAGATCAAAATTCTACTAAGAAAGCTTCTAAATTATCCAATATTGGATCACATCATTTAAGAAAAGATAAAAACCAAGATAAGGCAAAATTTGAAAATAGTGTAGCAATAAACCTAACTTACAAGCATGGAGTTGAAAAACTTTGCAGTTGCAATTCAATCACCAGTTGAACTTGGTTAATGAATCCTTGAAATTTGGATCTCGTGCCATCAAACTTTACAAGTAGACCAATTTTTGGTTCTCTGATGCTTGAACAATATTCCAATGGAGGAGGAATTATATAGCTTGGTGTAGATGTTGAAGCAGCTCTAACCATATCTATATCTTCATTGTTTAGTATCATTGTTGCTCCTTGTAGAGATACAGTGAATTGATGCATTACAAGCATTAATTCTCTTATTTTTTCTTGCATTTGTACCATTGCACTCTTCATTTCAGCAAGCTCTGCCATGATAATACTTCAAAAAAAATCTAACACCACTCAAGGCAAATAGAAGGGAGAACAAAGAAAATACAAAGAATAATATCAGTTTAGAAGAAGATAATCCGTAACTTCTAATATGCTTGTGTCTTATCACGAGAAAGAGATAATCTACTCTTAATCAAGATAAGACAAAGCTCTAATATTATAAGTGTATTTTTGTCAATCTGTCAAGGACGTGAACTAGAAAAGAATGCATAATCTAATGAAAAATATATCAAAGAAAAGTCACAAAATAGGAATAAGAAAATATGTATATTTAAAGAGAAATTGGAATGGCTATTGCCAAAGACTAGAACATGAAGACTCTTGAAATTAGACTAGAACCAAGAAAAGAATTGACAAGAATGAAATAGGCTTCACTCTTGTCTCTATTTATACTATCTATTTAAGAGCTATGTGGTGGTATTCTATAGGACCTCCTATAGGTGTCTAATTTATAAGACATGTATCAAACTTACACAAGAAGTTTTCCACATGTGCGCCATGTGTTTGGCTTGTTCCACAAGCTACCAACATGTATGATACATGGCTAGCTTGTTCCACAAGCCACTGACATGTGCACCATGTGGCTTGCTTGTTGACCAAGTTTCTAACTTACCAATCATATATAGATATGTATAAAGGTGATTCCATGTCTATGAAGCTTCTAGGAAGCTTCTCTATCCGATATTATCAAATCAACTTATTTTATCTACTTCTATTGATCTATAATAATTAGGTAATTATTAGAATAAATCTTATGTCCGTGATATTAGCATGTTTTATGGATAAGGATTTTACAACCAACTACAACTTAGTACTTATATAGAAGATCCATCCTACATCCATTGAAATCATTGATGAATGAAATCTTAAATTAAAAGACGTTATTGAAGAAATCCAATCGTTAGAAGTGATATTAGGAGATTAAGTATCACGCATTGTTTTTAATATCATTTGATGTCCAATAAATCCTATTGTCATTGGATTTCTTTAATTTGAATTATATAGTCCTGATATTGATTGGAGTTTACAAAAGATTTTTTCAAGATGTAAACATCAAAAGAAGAAACAAGGTGCTACTTTATTTCTTAAAGCTAAAATATTTATACAAGCAGCAAAGAAAAGAGCTACATTTGCATTGTATGCTATTTCAATGAAAGATCCAATAGAGAAACTGAAGCAAGATATTCCTAATCAATTCTGTGACCTTGAAGACATGTTTAAAAAAAAAAAACAAACATATTACCAGAACACCATCCTTATGATTGTGCAATCAAATTACAAGATGGAGCTCAACCTCCATTTGGTCCAACTTACAATCTTTCACAAATGAAGCTTACAACCTTGTGAGAATATATTGATGAAAATCTGACTAAGAATTTTATTAGACATTCAAAATCACCTGCAGAAGCCTCTATCTTGTTTGTGAAGAAGAAAGATGATTTGTTACATATGTATTGAATATCAAGGTCTAAATAAAGTAATTATAAAAAATTACTATTTATTACCATTAATCTCAAGATTATTAGAATAATTAGGATAAACAAAGACCTTTACACAGATTGATTTGAGAGGTGCCTATAATCTAGTCAAGATTTAAAAAGGAGATCAATTGAAGATAATATTTTGTACAAGGTATGGACATTTTGAATACAATGTTATGTCTTTTGGACTTATAAATGTACCTATAGTCTTTTAACATATGATGAATGATATCTTACGGAAATACTTAGATGACTTTGTAATCATCTACTTGAATGATATCTTGATATTCTCTAAGAACAAACCAAAACATGAATATCATATATATATAATTTTGGAGAAACTATGGGAAAGTGGATTATATATCAAATTAGAGAAATGCTCTTTCTATCAACCATTAGTCAAGTTTTTGGAATATATTACTTCTAAAAATAGAATTTATGTAGATCCAAAGAAGATACAAACTGTTATAGAATAGAAACAACTGTCATCAATTAGAGATGTATAATATTTTTTGGAATTCGTAAATTTTTATAAAATCTTCATCAAAGATTATTCCACGATTGCAGCTCCATTGATATGACTTATAGGCAAGGAAAAATTTATTTGGGATGACAAGGCTGAAGAAGTATTTAAGAAGCTAAAAGAATCCTTTATTTCAACCCTTATACTTATTTATGCAGATCTAACAAAATCATTCATTCTAGAAATGGATGCTTTAGATTTTGTAGTTAGATCTGTACTCTCTTAAATTAGTGATGATGGTCAATTACATCTAGTAGCATTTCGCTCTCAAAAATTTTCAGCTGTAGAAATCAATTACAAGATCTATGACAAAGAATTATTAACATTTGTTGATGCTTTTGAGGAGTGGCGCAATTTGTTGGAGGGTACTCAATATAAGATCATAGTATATATTGACCACAAAAATTTAGAATATTTTATAAGTGCTCTAATTTTGAATTGCCAACAAATACAATGGAATATGTCATTATCTCAGTTTGATTTAATGATTACATATTATGTGAAAAAACTTCAAGAGAAATCAGATGCCTTTTTTCAATGATCATATCTTGTGCAAAAAATAAGAGACATTGTATTAGATCAACAAAAAACAATCATGTTGAAATCGTCCAATTTGCAGTTGAAAACATTGACAGTATCTACCTCTACAAATATAGCTCTTAAGATAGAAATTCAAAGAGCAATGAAGACAGATCCATTTATAAAGAGCATTCAGTAATATTTAAAAAATGCATATGTAGAAGAAAACAATAATTTTAAGTTTGAGGATAGATTGTTGTATTTCAAGGATCTCTTGTATGTTTCTTTAAGCCCTACAAGACTTCAAATTCTTCAAGCATGATATGACCTTCCAGCAGCTAGACATTTTGGCTTTAATAAAACCTTGGAATTAATATCAAGAGATTATTGGTGGTGTCAAATGTGAAAATTGGTGAAAGAATTCATCCAATCATGCAAAATTTGTGCCTGAGTAAAGATCCCAAGATATCAATCATATGGATTTTTTCAACTACTTGCAGTTCCTAAAAGCACATACCAATCATTATCCATGGATTTCATTATAGACCTTCCAATTTTGAATAGAAAAGATTCAATTTTTGTAGTGGTAGACCATCTTACTAAGATAGCATATTTCATTCCATACAATAAGATTATTTTTAGAGAAGAAATGGCCAAGCTTTTTATTGATAATATTTATTGAATATATAGTCTTTCAAATGAAATCATTTCAAATTAAGGACCATAATTTATATCAAATTTTTGGATAGGACTATTTCAACTTTTAAAGGTCATAATTAACCTTTCATCAACTTATCATCCTCAAACCAATGGTCAAAGAAAACGAGTGAATCAGATCTTTGGAAGTCTTGCAATGTGCCATTCTTTTTCATCGCATGTTGTCTTCTGAACTACTTTGACATGATATATTCTAGAATTTGAAGCTAGAGTTTCAGCATAAATAAATGCATCTTGTTGATCCTAAATAGCCCTCAATTATGTATCATTTTGAGAATTGAGATTATGGAACTCACCTTCTCCAAACCGTGTCTATACTCAAGGACATGTGAAATTGATCTTATCTAGTGTATGGGACCCAAGAGGAAGATTAAGTTTGTGCTTCAAGGATCCAAAGACTTCTTCACCTTCTAGATGAGATTTACAAGTACAAAATTCTTTTGCTCATAGCATGTTGGCAAGTGCTTGGTGAAGTGATTTGGGGTTGTTAGATCATTAGAAAATTCTCTGGGCAACTCGGAGACAAACTTCTTCTTTTTCAAGTCTAGTACCTGCTCTTTCTCTATTCAAATATTAGTAGTAAGCTACCATCTGCATGAAAGCACATACGTAATTATCCATGGTTGCAATATAAAGGTCATTTCTTTGTTTTTTGGATTGTTTTGATTACTTATTATGCATGGTCTTGGCAAGATTGCAAGATGGTATTTCCGCCAATTCAAAGTTTGATAGAGATTGTGACATAGTGATATATAGACACAAGTATTAGAAAATTCTTAAGATAGAATTTAGAGATATAAGAATAGAGTGAGGCAGATAAATGAGGACATACTAGCTCTATGAAACCACTCCATTAGTAATATCAAAAGTATCAAAAGGCAAGCCAAAGGTCAAGATGTATAAGTCCTTCATCTGTGATTGCTCCTGAGGAGAGCCACTAAGACTTAATGGTGAGATATTGAGTCTCAGCCTGTGTTGATATTTTGGCATCCTTGTATTGTTTACAAAGTTGTCAATATTCATCTTAGAGGTCCATTCGAATGTCAGTCTTAATGTGTTTTTCTAAGGATTGAATCTAATGAAAGAGACATATCCTTTCATAGTCCTTCATGGAAATAGATGCATCACTACTACCATAGATAATACGAACAATGTTTCAATTTGTTTGTGCATTATATGCCATAAATCCATTGAACTTGAGATTTGGAATGTCGTATCTAACAGTAACAATATTGAGGTTCCTCCAGAAAACCATTTGAGCAGTAACATCTTTAGATTATATGTCACAAACAACAATGGTCATAATACGGCAGTAAGTAGCATTGTATATATGAGAAGTCATTGTGGTCCAATTTTTAACATGCTTCACATGGTCGAATATAATCCACCCATTTTCAAAATCACCACCAAGTTGCATCCACTTGACAAGATCTATTCCACTACCAAATTCAATCTTGGACATCTTGAAAATAAAAACCTTATCAAAATTGGATTCCTGGCTAGGGAACTTGTTTTCTTCGACAAATATCCAATTGCTAGAATCTTTGAGTTTAGTGATGCTATCTATGACTTTGAAGCAGCGCAAGTAATGGAAACTAATATCTTCATTGCAAATATTGGGAGAGGATATGTATTTACACTTATCAAATATAGGCACCAATTCATTGAAAGCAAGTGCCTTCTGAGGTACCTCATCAAGACAAAGTAGCAATATATTGAGGAACTCTTTACTGGCTTTGAGGATGATGGCGAAATTTGTTGTTGTGGATGTTTTTTCCACTTGCTCTCTAAGAAGGCTCCAAGTCCTTTCTAAAGAGTCCCTATAATCGCCAATCTTAACCAGATGAGCATGCAAACTCAAATGGACACACATTGTCGTGTTGTGGTTCAGCTACTATGTGAAAAAGTTGTACATGTATATTTAATGTATAATTTACTATATAGCTAAAAGAAAGCCATATTAGTGAACTTTTATTGGTTATAAGATGTGATTAGGTTGCTAGTTTAGAAAGAATCTATTAAAAAGATTAATATTAAGATTTATACAACCTTATTTTTTTTTTAGTAGTGACTTTTGAAGTTAATTTTATATTGATAGTAACTTGTATACATCTTAAGTCACCTATGTTAGACATTGGTGATCCTTAAGATCTTATTTACTTCTTTTATTTGGTACTTAAAGCACCAAGTATGTAAATCTTCTAAGAAGAAGGGTTAGAAAAGAGTTTTTAGTATAAAAAGGATAGTTTGGCCATCTATGTGGATGAATAGAGGTGGATGATAGAAATCTCTATTCTAATTGGCCAAAAATCATGCCCAATGGGCTTCAAGGAGGCTGCCCGAAGGTTTATTAGGGATTAGGGTTTGTTTTTGGAAGAGAGTCGAACATCAGAGGCTAGGATCATAAGGTTTAGGTTTTTGGATCTGGTTTAGGTGCAAATTTTGTGTGATTTGCACTTATATGAAGAAGTTATAGGCGCCCAAAGTTAAGGTGTTGATTTTGGACCTATTATCACTGTTTTGAGTATAACTCGCGCATATAGAAAGCAATTGAGGATCGGCGACTGGAATTGGAGAGAGCACTTTCATGGCTATATTTTTTTTGCATATAGCTTGATAAAACTCAAGCTAGGGTGAAGGAGATATTGGGAGTTGAAGTCAATGCTTACAAACTTAAGGGCAGTAAGTGACCTGCTTACATAGTGGTTATATTTTGAGCTATAACTTAGGCAATTTGATAGATTTTTGGCTCAAATTTTTTTTGAGTGTATATTTTTATGTCACAAGACTATGTAAAAAAATTTTGCGGCATTAGGGTTTTGGGTTTGTAAGATATAAGGAAAATAGTGCTCGAGTGTTTCTGAGCTAGGGTTTTAAGTACCTGCTAGGGATTTTAAGATATCGGACAATCGGAAATGACTTTATAGTTGATTCTTTCTTATGATGAAACTTAAGAAAATTATCTACACTTTGAAGTAAATTTTATAGAAATTGAACAGTTGAATCAAGAGTTATTGATTTCTAAAGTTCAGCAAGAAATTAGTCCTTGTGGGTGAATAAAGTTTTGAAGGGTTTTTGTAGAAATTTAAATCTTTTTTGTACAAATTTACTTGAATACAAGAGGGTTTATATACATAACTTCTCTTTTGTGAGATTTTTGTATTATTTGTCCTTTTTATTGAGGACAAACCACCTGTTGGATTTTGCCATCAAATTTCAAATAAACTCTCTACAGCCAGGTACCTAGTGTATTCTCAGATAGAAGGCCATGTCATACGACAACGCATCAGTCATATCTTTGTGGGCAAGAACATAATAAATCTTAGCCAAATAACCATCTAGACAGGCCGGAAGAACCTTGCAAATTTTGTAAACAACTATAGAATCTTTAAGAGGCTCTAATCCAACTTGAAATGAAAAGACAAAGATTCCTTTTCATTTGGAATTACATGCTAGAATGTTTGTCGTTCACCATGGTCCAATTTGAAACTTAATTAGGTATTTTCATATGCTTAGTTTGTATTCTGTTGTACCTCCTTTGCTAAAATTCATATGGTAATTTTGATGTGATATATTTGTTTTGGATGGTAGAGGGTAATTTGTAGCTACTTTTAATATGATTTTTTAAATGCTTGAATTAGAGCCATTATCATTAATCTAATTGGATTTTATTCAACATGTGCTGTTGTTGCTAGTATTGATATTCTTGTTTATCTTCAATGATGCATTTCCAAGAAATAGGAGAATATGCTATTTTGGAGCCAATATTTGGAAACTAGATGGAGAAGCAAATGAATGATCTTGTATTGAAGGAGTTAGTGAATATCAATTCATGCATTGAGAAGTTACAATTTTGTGCTAAATCTAAGTCAAAGATCAATATTTCTTGATATCGCATGATTTTATTACTTGATCTGCGGTTATTTTTCAATAATGATATTATGAATTTGGCTTTGTATTTTGTCTACAACGGATATATAGAATGGAATGGTATACTCTATATTGCTTTGGAGAATGATGAAGGGAAGACATTTGATGTTATTGAAGAGATTATTGTATCATGGAGTCCTCTATGGGTCTATGCTAGTGCTGCATTTGAAAGCAAATTCCTTGATGATGAGGATCTTAGAGTCTTTTCAAGAAAAATGTTCCTGATTTGAGATGGCAATCATCGCTTACAAGCGTGGTTGCCCATTATAAATCAAAATCATTCCAATGACCATACTTAGTATTATAATATGGAATATATTATTTTAGAGGTGAATAGGGATATTGCATCTTTGTTGATAGCATTGTATGAAGTCAGTTGGTACTTTTTATTTCTAAACAATTTCATTTCTTGAACTCTAGATTTCTTTTATTCTCATGCATATCTAATACTTGATTTTTAATTATTCACATTTACATTTCTTGTTGCTCAAGAGAAACCAAAAATCCCACGTCACAATTAATCTTGTTCATAAATTGTATCAATAAGCTTTGGATGCTTTGGATGCTTATAACATCGGCTATGGATTCATTTATGAAGGTAAAGTGGCTTGAGAGGTGGAATCATTCTTATACTTTTCGTGAGGCTCTCAAGTTCTCAAAACCCTATTTTAATGATGCGGTGTCATGATAGAGAGAATTTGTCTCAAGAAAGCGCTCGACTTTTGACTGCCACTAATTATTCAACCAAGATTGAAGTATAATAAAACCTCCAAATTTATATAAAAGAGATCTTTATAGGACTATTACATCCAATACATAAGCCTTATTTCCTCAAAACTCTCAAAATATAATAATTACTCTAAAACCTTCATTCCTCCATAAGAAAGAAATTTTTTCAGAACTTTAATAACTCGTAACTTTTAATCCTATCATCCAAACCTACTCAAACTTTACATAAAGTACTAATATAGTCTTTACAACTACCACTACAAATTTCAACTGTTGATTCTTTATTGATTTTTAGATATTGCTAAAATCCTAGCAATAGCTTCAAACCCTTATTTATAAACACTTGTGTACTAAATTCTTTATATCTCATAATCTAAAAGTCCAAATGCTATGAAACTATGATGTATAGCTTTTTAGCATAATAATACATCTTTTTAAAAAGTTTGAGATAAAAATTCGTCCAAAGATTCAAGATATGGAAAATCCCATTACTATCAACAAAACAGCCTATTTATTGCCTTGGAATTTGATCTGCTGTCTTTGATTTCCAATATCTCCTTCTTCAAAACTTCAAATGTAATAATTCTTCTATAGCAAGTATAGAACTTAAAATCATCTCTCTTGTCACATCTCTTGATCTCCAAAAGCTTTCATATAACTCCTCAAATTCTCAAAAGAGTGAGAATAGGTATAATTTATACATCTTATTTTCAAGCGCCTACTCCTCCCTCATAAAAATTATAAATTCCTTGATTCTTACATCAAAATTATAGTATAAAAAACAAGCTTTCTAACCCTAATCTTTGATTTTTAAATGCCTTCCTTGAAGTTACTAAAATCCTTGTTCTTATTATAGGCAACCTCCTCAAAGCCTATTGGGCATGATCATTGACTAATAGGAATGAAGAACTTCACCCTTTATCTTCATTCATCCATAATTTGTCTTCATCCTCCCAAATAGGCCTTTTAGTAGTTTAATCCCTCTTCTTTGGATCCTAATTGCCTCATAAGGCTTTATATTAAATATTTAGGTCCTATTTAATTTAAATGCCATAAGCAAATTAAGTAAAAATCTAAAATAAATTTTCTTACACCAACTCTCTTTAATTTATTTTTCTAACCATTCTAACACATATTAGAATCTATAAACATATTATACGTTTTGACTAGATTTTACATACTGTAAGCTATTATAGTATGACAACAGACTTCCCTGAGTGGCTTCACAAAGCTACATGGTGGACCTAGGTATATTTTGAATTTATCGATCTTCTTATCTACTTCCATTCATATTTTCTTGATAGTTTTTTGTCAATATTTTAATTCTCTCACGCACATTTTGGAATCTGTAGTTGGTGGTAAAGATCCAAAAATTATTTGATGGAGTGGTTGTTGATCTTGAAGAGCCGATTGATTACTAATCCAATGGAATGAATACTTTGCCCTCTATCTTTAACTATGTGAAAAAAATGTACATTATTTTGTGGGATTTGACCTTTTTTCATGAATTTTGGATTGAAAAAAGAATTTACAAAAACAATCCTATTCACAAGCAAGTCAATTTTAAGGTAGCTATGTAGAAGATTCTATATAGATATTTCAAATATGTCTTCTTCCTTGTTAAGGTTATTTCCAAATCACTTGCATTCTTTACCAATTATTTAGATAGTGGAAGCAAAAATTGCATGTTTATAGAGGCGATTATCAAAGCATGGAATCTAACACAGTGGGATAAGTATGGATAGTATTTTAATTGTCATCTCAAGAAACCTCCCACCTTTGATATTGCACTTTGAGATTCAATCCAACTAGCTCTTAAAGGCATTAAGATGTTGATGTTAGTTGCAAATTTTCAATAGATTAGGTTGTTGATAAGAAGCCTAAAGTATCAATAAGAAAGATTAGAGTATCAAAAAAGAAGGTACTTCAACAAGCTGAAGATAATGATTATACACCAATTCTAAGAATCTTGAAGAATCTTATAGATGACATGTCTTCTTTTTCAATTTTTGGAATCACTGCTCAAGCATCTACTGTTGTCACCATTATTCAGACTCAACCTTCTTCATTCCTAGTGGCATCATAACAACTAAGAATAAAGAAGTTGATGTTAGTTGTAGGTGTTAGTAACTCCAATCCAAATGCTTCCTCTACTTCTGTTTTTATCAAAAATATTTCTATATCTATACTTATAGAGGTTAGACTTTTGCACCCAATCATAGCCAAAATATATGACTTTGTAAAAAAGATAATTAATCTTGATTCTAATTCTATAAAACTTATTTTTCTTGTATTCTATGAATTTTTTTTTCTTCTATTCTATTCCTATATTAGTTTTTTTTAGTTTTGATTTATTCTTCTATTCTCAGGTTAAACTGAGACAAGATACTTTTACACATTCCACTACTTACTTCCATACTGGATTTGACTTGCTCATTGCTGATCTATCTGAGGGATTGCTTGTCCCCGACATCTCCTCCTCTTCTAGCACCATTTTAGAATAGAACATTTGTACAGAGGTTGACGTTGAAGCAATTTTTGAATTTGTTGACATATATCTCTATAAAAATGCTAATATTCTATTATTTATGCCTGAATCTCAGATAGTTAGAATGAATGTGCGAATATATGCTTCTACCTATGAATTTAAGATTTTAAAAGATTAGTGGGGCATCAATGATTTAAAATTGATATTACCAATGAACTCCACACTCACAATAAGTTGATCAACTTCCAGTTCATTTCTATTTTATTTTTAATTAGATATTTATTAAATTGACACAAAATAGAGTTTTGAGATTGAAATGAATATAAATATGGATTTATAAGAAATTCTAATTGTTGGAAGTAAAGAATACAAAATACAAAAAAAATTATTGAAAGATAGAAAATAAAGGCATAAAGAATTTTTCATAACAATGATTATGAATATTTATCTTTAAGGCTAAGTTAATTGCTATAGGAGTATAGTCTAAGATAATTGAGTGGTTAAAATGAGACTCCAAAAAATCTCACTTTAATGAATATCCAATTTTTTCAGTTCTATTTTTTTATATTTTTCACATTTCATGTGTCTTCTATAGATCCACTACTTTCACATCCTCTTTTTCATCTGTAAACATCAACCAGATTCTTAGTTTTCTTTCCAAGAGAATTATGAGCTATCCAATGTTAGTATATGCATACAAGATGATGACATCTTGTTCAATTTTACTTCGACAAAGTCACAATTCATGAATGGATCTGTGGCATGGAGACGTGGCCACAAGAAGGATCTTATATTTTTACAGATCCTTGTAGAAGCCTCGATAAAGCCTGACTTTGTGATTATTGATGCTATTGTAGGCATATATAATTTTCTATTCTACTATTTTGCTATTCATTTTAATTCTTATTTTTTACAACCTATATTTTTCTAATTCCATTTTTCACTGTCTAGGTGGTTCAAATCATGCTTGCCAAAGTTTTGGTTGCCATATTATTACTTTTGAGGCTGATCCACTCATCTTTAATGCTTCATGATAATACACCTTTGGTGCTTCTTCCTCTATTAAAGACTATTCTCCTCGATGATGATGATGTCCCTATTCGTCACGTAGCAAAGCGCAATTGCTTTCATAAGTTATATTTTTTAATTTTTATTTTTTTGACTTATTAAATTCCTTCAAATTCTAGCTATATTGATTTCTACTACTATTGCTTATTTGTTTGCAGATTGATCTCCTTTATAGTATCTCCTCTGTCTTTATTTGTCCTTCCTACTTATGTAGAGATAGTCATTGTGGTTTTGAAAGAAGTTTCTTCTCCAATTCAATGGCAATATAGAATATGCTATAATCCTAGTATTGATCAGTTCTTAGTCTTAGAGGCAGCGGATTGTAGTAAGGGTATTTTATCTAATAAGGGTAGTTCCAGTTCTACAACTTCATAGGATATTTTTACTTAGTTTCTATGATTGTTTGATATAATTTTTTTTTTTATACTTGGTTTATTGATTGAATGCATGGTAGTGAGATTCCTAGGGCCACTACATGATTTTATGGCTTATATATGAACTTACTTTCTAAAATATTAAATAATTTTTTTTTATATTTAAATTTTTATAATTCTAATTCTTTCACTCTATCTAACTTTTTAAAAAACTTATAATCTTTCTTTGTTTTTAACTTCCATTCATTCTATGTCAATCAAATATTTTTTGAACTTCCATTATTTTTTTTTTAATTTTTTATTCGGACTCTCATTCCACAATCATGGCATTCTTCTTGAATAATGTTTAGAAATTTACAAATTCCTATGGATATAAGCCTCTTAAGGTCCAAAATTAATCCAATTCTCTACAAATTTCTACGGTTATAGGCTCTCAGCTGTATAAATTATCAATAAAAAAACAACCATTTACCACTCATATTTCATTGCTCACTACTCTCCACTCACCCCTGTAGGTTCATATAATAGTATTTTCCAAAATTATACTATCAAAGGCTTAGACCATTTATAATTTTATACTAAATAAATCTAGTAAATTTCCATCTTGAACTAGCAAATAGCATGTGTATTCATCTAGTCTTTCATGTCTTGTTTTTAGAAACCTATTATAAATCAAGAATTATTGGAAGAATTCTTCTACTACCAATCCTAGTTGAAGTCAATCAAGAGCTGGAATATGAAGTGGATGAAATATTAGATTTGCATATAAGACATAGACAATTGGAATATTTCATTTATTGGAAGGACTATGGAATTAGTGATAGAACATAAGAACCTTCAAATAACCTTAAAAATGTACCTAAGAAAATTTATAAATTCTATCAATGATATCTAAGAAAACCTAGTTTTAATCGCCATTGAAGATTTTGTGGACACCAACATCTCTTGGCTTCTAAATGATGCTTTTCTACCAAGAGCACAAGACCAAAATAAAAGAGAAAAAGCTATGCCAAGACCTTTATTTGTATATAGTCATTTTCTCTAAGATAGAAAAGATCATGCTAGAAGTTTATTAGTTACTATATCAAATTTTTACATTTCAAGGAAATTGCAAGAATGAGAGTCAAAAGACTCTTCTGCCACACAAGTGGCTGGAAAACCATTACAACTTTCACAATTTGTTGGATTTGAAGAATATAAACAAAGCAAAGAATAAATATTCCAACATCAAATAAGGCCACGTTTGAAGTCTTTAGAGATACGGCTTCATCACAAAAATCTTGATTCAAATGCTCAAGCTTTGATAATACTCCTTGAAGTTGGAAGGATGACTCCAGGTAGATCAGAAATTATGTTTGGAGGATGTTTTAAAGGTCGCAATAAAGAGCAGATTCTTGGATAGGATGTTGATACAATAAAGGTTATATCTAGAGATCATTGACGCTATGTCAAGGGTCTTGTTCAACCGGTAACCAACAAACAAAAGACGAAATATGTTGCTTCTCTATTCCAATAAATTCTAGATTTCTTGCATATGTGATTTGATCATCAAATCACTTCAGCTCTTCATGGAAGTCATCGCTACAAGGGGAGGTGATGTCATGGACATACTTTAAATCACTATATTCTAGAACTTACTTTAGTCTTTTAGAACCTTCGGTAGTCTTTTAAAATCTTCTATAATTTTTTTAAATCTTCTAGAATCTTTCAGAACCTTCTTTAGTCTTCTAAAAATTTTCTATAGTCCTTTAAAATCCTCTAGAATCTTCTTCAATCTTCTAGAACCTCTTGTAGCCTTTTAAAATCTTTTGGAATCTTCTTTAGTATTCTTAAATTTGCCTTAATTTTCTAAAATCTTTCTCAGGCTTCTAAAATATTCTAAGATACTCTTAGAAGGTTCAATAGGATATATGTCTTATAATATAAATAAGAGGCAAGACTGAGATGCACCTCAATCTTGCCAACACAAGTCTTGGAGTAATCCAAAGTATTGCCTTGTTCTTGATATCAATCTAGTTTCTTATTGTTGTCAATGATCTAGTTCTTATTCTTGTCCATCCAGTTCTTTGTTCTTGAAATTATTCTAGTTCTATAATCTTTTCCTTCTTTCTTTGCTAACCCACTATCTTACATCCATGACAATATCTAACTTTATAATTGCCTTTTATAAATTATAATGATCTAATAGGAATAAATCTATATTTTTAATAAATCAAATGAGAAGGCAATTCAACATCTTTTAACATGCTTAATTAAATGAATCAACTACTATGTTGTATTTTAAAATATTAATCTTAATATATCAACTTTAAACAATTAATCTCATATGCCAAAATACAAAGACTACTACTACTAAATTTGTTATAAATTTCAAAAAAAAAAAAATTATTGGAAAAAAGATAAATTATAATATTTAAAGAATTAAAATTTTTATTTTTTTAATTTCTCTTATATTATGATATATCATAAAAATATAATTTTAAAAAAAATATTATATTTATTTCATATTTATTATATATAAAATAATCTTAAATTTCTAAAATCTATAAATTTTAAAAAATTATTATTAAAATTAATTATTAAAAAATAATATTATTTTTAATTTATAATTTTATTATCTTTTGATATTTTTTATTTTTTGTTTTGTGCTTATGTTAAAAAATTCAAATAAATTAGTATTATTTAAATATAATTTTAAAAAAATATATAAAATATTAAATTTGAAAGAATTATAATAATAATTTGGTAGTATAATATTAATAAGTTAATAGAATCTAAAACTAAATATTATAATATATATATATATATATATATATATATATATATATATAATTGTATTTCTCTAAGTTGACATACTTTGTAGCTAAGAATTAGTTTAGTAGTAGAAGTTATTAAATTACAGATAACCTTCACTACTCAATATAATTTTTACATATAAATCCTATTGATTTAAAGAGATACAATTTTAATTTAAAATATTTAGTATAAATCATAGTTATTCAAAGATTTTTTAATTTGGATAATTTGCCTTAGGATAAAAGTTAACATTCTTTCAATTATAATGATAGTGAATACAAGTTTCATGAAAAGAATCTCAACTTGTTTTTTTTTTTTTTTTTTTTTTTTTTTTTTTTTGTTATTAATTTTACAAATATCTCTTTTATTGGAATTATTATATTTAAAATAAAGATTATATTTTTTAAATTTATTTAAAATATTTAGATTATTTTTGTATTGAATTGTACTTATTTAATATTATAGCATGTCTACAATTGAGAGGAGAAATCTTTTGAAGATGGTTTTTGATGTAGTTGTACTTGTAACTTATTTACTTATAAAGTAGTTATATTTATAAATCTATAAGTTGTTTATTCAAATTTTAAGCATGCTTACTTGCTATGACTTCATTTTTCAATAGCACAAGTTCTTTAAGGTGGTCATTTGTGACAATATCAAATACACAAAAACATGAATTTTGTTTGTAGAGTTGAGTTAATCCTACAATAAGCCAAAAATAACTTTGTGCTTAGATTAAAAAGATATTTAACCTTCTGAAAGTACTTTTATAATAGACAATTAGCAACATCGTAGCCAAAAGAGATTCATTTGAAAATACCAATCTTGCCAAGTCTAAAATTAAAAGGTAATACATTGTCACTAATTTGTAGTTTGATAAAGTATTGACACTCTGAGTATTCTAATGTAAAGCTTGCCATATCAACATCTTAGCTGAATTGATTAAAAAAAAGGCCAAATCTCTTATTGTATAATTAGGACTAGGTAATAATGCACCAACCTTTTCCAATAGTTGGATGCAAAAGTTTTAGCTGTACCATGGATTAAAGAAGCCCAAGTCACATAATAAAAACAACTTTGATGATAATACTACCATTATTAACTAACTTCTAAGCCTACAAGTAAAGATATTTATGTATATAAGTAAATAAGTCACAAATACAATTATATCAAAAATTATCTTTAAAAGATTTCTTCTCACAATTATGGACATGCAACAATATTAGATAAGCACAATTTAATACAAAAATAATCTAAGACATTTACAATATAGATGAGAGTTGACTCTTCTATTGAATGATGTTAGATTGCACCATCTTGTAGTATCAGATTGAAGGATCCAAAAAGAAGAAGATCCACTTTATTATGGCATTTATAGCTAATGTGGATGACTAGTTTCATTTTTTATAACTGGCTAGAAGATTGGATGAAAAGATACAAGCAGTTGATTGTTATATCGTCTTCTTTTTGAATAATGCATCTTTATATGGTATTGGCAACTTTCTCCTCACTAACATAGATGTATTCATACTACCTTTAAACACAATCTCTAAGATCCAATCCATAGATGCTAGCATTATTATTGCTTTCAAGCACCACTATCATTGCTTGTATCTGCAATCCACAATCAATAGGGATAAGATTGGTAAGTGCAACATCTATAAAGTTGATCAACTCAATATAATATAATGGATCAAAGCATCTAATTATATTGCATATATATTGGATCCATTTATATATTGGATATATATTGAATCTCTCCAATTACTATCACCAATTATTTTTGGCATACTAAATAGTTTAATAACAAAAAATAAATAAATAATAAAACAAAAGTTTTTTTTGATAGAACCAACTATTATTGCAAATAAACAAACCATTAGCAAAATTTTTTTGGCGGCAATCAATGCATTTTATATAGATAATTTCATATTAAGTGATGTGCTCCTTAATCATATTAAAGAAAATGATGCAATGCATACAGAGCTATTGGACAAAGAGCTATTGGTACTAACTACATTAATAGAAAAAATAAATGAAGAGATAAATAGAGATGATAAAGAAGACTTTGAAGTTGAATTCTTAATTTAAGAAAAATTTATTATTTTTAATTAAACTATTATGATCTTTAATCCTACCAAATCTATCCATTGTACAAAGTATTAAGTCTTATAAAAGTTTATAGCATGATATTTGTGCTTCCAAAATCAAACAATCTATTCTAAATAATTAGTTTGTATAATAAAATCTATCATCTTTTTTATAAAAAATTTACTTTGTAACTTCAAAATCACTATTTGGAATATCAAATATTAGAAATTGTTGCCAAGGACATGATAATACAGAGCAAGAGACTTGAATTGGAAAAAAGGTTTCAAGAAGAAATCAACAAGAACTTGAATTAAACAAATGAGTATACAAACAATACCAAAAAATGTGAGCTAAAATTCTAAAAGATACATTGTTGAGATTGAAGAACTCTTTAGCCTTGACTCCTATATATATCCTTATCTTTGATGTTTTTTGAGCGGTGTCGTGGTAGAAAGAATTTGCCTCAAGAAAGTGTTGGGCTTCTGATTGCCACTAATTACTCAATCAAGATCCAAATATAATAAAACCCTCCAAATTTATATAAAATATTTTTTTATAGGGCTATTACACCCAATACATAAGCCTTATTTTCTCAAACCTCTCAAAACATAACAAATGCTCTAAAACCCTCATTCCCCCGTAGGAAGAGAATTTTTGCCAAACTTCAATAATCCATAACTTTTAATCCAATTGTCTAAATCTACTTTAAATTTATATAAAGTATTGATGTATTATTCACAACTACCACCACAAATTTCAACTATCGATTCATTACCAGTCTTTAGATATTGCCAAAATCCTAGCAGTAGCTTCAAATCCTTATTTACAAACATCCAAGTACTAAATTCTTCATATCTCACAATCTAAAAGTCCAAATGCTATGAAAATTTAATGTATAGCTTTTTAGCATAACAATACACCTTCTTCGAAAGTTTGAGATAAAAATTCATCCAAAAACTCAAGATATGGCAAACCCCATCATTATCAACATAATAGTCTACTTACTACCTTGGAGTTCAATTTGCTGTTTTTGACTCCCAATATCTCCTTCTTTAGGATTCCAATTGTAGTAATTCTTCTTTATTAGATGTAGAGCTTCAAATCACCTCTTTAGTTGCACCTCTAGATCTCCAAAAGCTTTTATATAACTCCTTTAATCTTCAAAAGAGTGACAATAGGTACAATTTATACACCCTAACTTCAAGTGCCTACTCCTCCCTCATTAAAACTCCAAATCCCTCAATTTTTATACTAAAATTGTATCCCAAAAAACAAGCTTTTTAGTCCTAGTCTCCGATTTCCAAATGGCCTTCTAAAAGTTGCCGAAACCCTTGTTAAGGTCGCAGGCAGCCTCCTCAAAGTCCATTGGGCATGGTATTCAACCAATAGGGATGAAGTTCTCCATTCCTTGCCTTCATCCAACCATACCTTGATTTCATCCCTCCCAATTAGCCTCCTACTAGCTTAAGTTTTCATCCTTAGGCTCCCATCTTCTCTCAAGGCTTCATACTAAATATTTAGATCTATGTAATTTAAATCCCATAACCAAACTAAGTAAAAATCTAAAATAAATTTTTTTACACCAACCCCCTTTAATTTACTTTATTAACCATTCTAATACATATTATGCATTTTGAGTGGATTTTACATACTGTAAGCAATTACAGTACAACAGCGGCTTCTATCAAATTAAGAAGCTTCTTAAGTAGCTTCTATTAGCTGAGAAGTTGCTTGAGCTACTTCTATCAACTTGGAAGTTTCTTGAGCTTCTTCTACTAATTACAAAGCTTCTCAAGCTACTTTCACCAATTAGGAAGCTTCTCAACCGACTTTCACTAATTCAAGAACTTCTAAAATGTTCTAAAAGGTTCTGTGAACTTTCAAAGTGTATATCTTTAATATCACTTCTTTTTTTAGGAATAAGTTCCAAGAAGAGCTCATACCTTTAAAAAACTTTTTACATTCATAAAAAATCAAGAATATGCTATACTAATAAAACTATATATTTTATTTTCTATTTTTAGATAATAGATTTTATTGGTCCTCAAAGAAAATGCCTAAAGCCTTGAGCTAGTACCTCCATTGTTAAAACATCTTATTTAAGGATCTGATCTTTATTGCAGCCTTCAAAATATTCTCTAAATAAGATTTCAAGCTTAGAAAGATTTACCTTTCTAAGCTCAAGCAATATCACTAAAGCTTGAGCATTGGAATTGAGACTTGCATGGTTGAATGTTGCTCTTAATAGCTCCAATTATGGTTGTACTTGCCGCTAAAATATATCGTCTTTATTTTGCTCAATTGAAGGCTATAAAAATTGCACTAATTCGTTCGAAGCTTGTATAGCAAGTGAATCTTTTGAATCTTGCCCTGCTAAATCTCTTAATACTTGAAGGTTGGACATGGTGACTGATTTGCTCTACCATTCTATCTTATCTTAAAATTAATGATTACATACTAATGAAGGTTTTAATTTAACTCTTTTCCTCTTATGAGTATTTTTTAGATCCAATCTTTACCAAGAAGTAATCATCAAATATCTTTAGATTTGTGGTGATAGAATTGATGAAATTCATATATCTTTTAAGATATATTAGCAAGAATTTTGGCTGATTCTTATGTGTGCTCATTGATATCATAGCTATACCAAAGAACAAGATATTCTAATTTCTTCCATCTTTGCCATGAATGCACCACCTTTTTAACCTCGTATTCTACATGATTTTTGATTTTGATATTAGGCAATAATTATTGTATTCTTCGTAGAATATATTGTTGTGTTGTGATTTGGCTACCATTGTATATATATATATATATATATATATATATATATATTTAATATACAATTTACTATACAACTAAATAAGAATTATATCAATAGATTTTATTAATTATAAAATGTGATTAGGTTATTAGTTTAAAAAGAATTTGTTTAAAAGGACTATTATTGTAATTTATATAATCTTATTTTTTTTTATAGTGATTTTTGAAGTTGATTTTATATTGAAAATAACTTTTATATATCTTAAGTTACTTTTGTTAGACATTGGTGATCTTCAAAATCTTGTTTACTTATTTTATTTGGTGTTTAGAACACATATTATATAAATCTTATCAGAGAAAGGATTGGAAAGGGATTTTTAGTATAAAAAAGAATAATTAGGCTATACATGTAGATGAATGGAGATGGATGATAGAAGTTTCTATTCTTATTGGCCAAAAATCATATCCAACATGCTTCAAGGAGGCTACATAAGGACTTATTAGGAATTTGGGTGTATTTTTTGAGAGGATTCAAATATTAGAGGCTAGGATCAGCAAGTTTAGATTTTTATCTATGGTTTTGGTAAATTTTTTGTATAATTTGGATTTTTTATGAAAGAGATATAGACACTCAAAGTTAAGGTGTTGAAATTGTACCAATTGTCACTCTTTTGAACATAACACGTGCGTACACAAAGCAATAAAGGAACAGCAAGTGAAATTGGAAAGAACACTTTTTTGGCTACATTTTTTGTACATTGCTTGATGAAATCCAAGCTAGGATAAAGGAGATATTGGGAATTAAATTTTGTAGTAAGTGACCTTATTTAATTAGTGATTATATTTTGAGCTATATTTTAGGTAATTTGATAAATTTTTAGTTCAAAATTTTAAGAAGTATATATTTTTATATAACAAGACTATGTACAAAATTTTTGTAGCATTAAGATTTTGGATTTATGAGATATGAAGATAATAGTATTCAAGTGTCTCTAAACTAGGGGTTTAAGCACCTACTAGAATCAAAAACAAATCTATGATTGATTTTTTATGGTGAAGCTTAAAAATATTATCTATACTTTGAAAGAAATTTTATATAAATAAAATAATTGGATCAAGAAATATTGAACTCTAAAGTTTGAAAAAATATAAATCTTTGCAAGTAAATAAGCTATTGAAGGATATTATTGCAATTTGAGCCTTTTATTATAATATCTTTGTATTATAATATTATAATATCTTTGTATTATTTGTTTTTTTTATTAAAGATAAATCATTTATTGGAGTTTTTCCAATAAATTATAAGAAAATTCTTTACAGCTAGATATCTAATATATTTTTAGATAGAAGATCATGCTACAAAATAATGTGACTCTCTATAAGATTCCAAAAGAGAGACATAGAAAATTGGATGTACCTTTATAGAAGTTGGTATTTTTAACCAATATGCACTTGATTAATTTGCTTCTAGATGGAAAATGGTTTTTATCTCCAATAATCCAATTTATCACATGGCCGCTTGATTTTGATGTTCCATTAAAAAAGCCATATTTTATCTCTAATATGAAAAATAAGAAGTTAAATTTTGAATTTATTTATAAATACCTTATAAGCATCTTGAGTTGCTTGCAATTGAAGCTTCAAGGTTGTTTTGTATTTCAATATATGCTTTGCAAATCCCTCAGTTGTTGGATTGTTATTTTTTAGTATACTTCATAAATCAAACTTTGGATAAAATCTATAATTAAAATAAAATGATGTTTGTTAAGTTTAAGTATGAATACTATTATTATATATAAACTTTGTTAACAATAGATACAAGATCCAATCGTCTTGTTGATAATTAATGCTCCATCATAAATACTACTCCAAAACTTGGTTAACTTGTTCTATTTGGCCATTAGTTTAAAGATAGAAAGTTGAAGAAAGTTTAATGTCTACCTTTAATATTTCAAAAAGACATCTTCAAAACTTAGATATGAACTAGGATCCTTGATTGAATACAATATCATCTAATAGGCCATGATATTAATATATATTATTAAAAAAGAATCTTGCAATTTTTACACTAGATTCAGTCTTTTTGTAAAGAATGAAGTGAATCATCTTTGTGAGTCAATCAACTACTATAAGAATGTTGTCTAATGAATTAAATGGTAGTAAATCCATAATAAAATCTATTGAGATAGAAGACCATGATTGTCTTTAAACAGGTAAGGACTGTAAGAGTCCATAAGGGCGATGTTGAGGATTCTTAGACCTTAAACAAATATTGCAAGAAAGCACAAAGTCCTTTACAGCCTTTTACATTTGAAGCCATGAAAAATCTTAAGAAATAAGTTCCAAGGTCTTGTTAAATTCAAAATGACTTGCACTTAAAAAATCATGGTGAGATTGAAGAATGCACAATCGTATTGGTCCTTTTAGAATATACAAACATTCTTTAAAATATAAAAGGTCTTTTTGAAGCTTAAACTTATTAGTATTTTAATTGAAGCAATGCTTGATATGAAGAGCAAAAGCATCATTAGTGGTTATAAGATGCACCTCATGAAAGAAATTAAAATCAACAAATATTGATGTAATAGTGGCGCAAAGACAAAATTGCTCTGGCTTCAACAAAGTTGCATATTATTGATCAAATCCTGCCTCTCCTACCTTTGGTACAAGATATGATCTCTTTGATAAAGCATCAAACAATCCTTGTTGCTTCCCAAGTCAATAAATGATGACAAAGTTAAATCGAGATAATAACATATTCTATCGAGCTTAGCATTGATTAAGAAACTGATTTGACATAAAATATTCTAAGTTCTTGTGATCTATGTATATAATCACAAGATGTATTGCTCTTCAAGAAAATAATTCCATTCTTAAAAAAAATCCATAATAACAAGAAGCATCTTATTATGGATTTTATAATTAATTTTAGCAATAAATTTTTTTTGAAAATAAAATATAATAGGATGGAATTTATCATCTATATCCATTCATAAAAATATGGCCCCTAGTGCAAAATCTAAAGCATTGGTTTTCATATAGAATACTTTTGTAAAGTCTAGATGTACTAAGATTGAAGCTTATATCTCACAACTTTTGTAATACCAACTTGATATGCCGCTTGTGTTCTACCAAATTTTTTGAATTAATCAAGATATCACGAAGATACATCACCATGAACTTGTCTAGGTGCCCTTGAAAGATGTCAATTATCAAATGCTGAAAGATAGCATGTGTATTTGTTAGTCTAAAATATATGATATTATATCCAAAATATCCATAGCTTGTTTAAAATATGGTCTTCTATTTGTCTCCCTCTTTGATCCATATCAAGTTATATGCTTTACAAAGATCTATGTTAGTATAGATCTTAGCTTGGCCATGTTTTTCTAAAAATCTTGAGATTAATTGTAGTGGATAACAATTCTTTATTGTTATCTTATTCAATCTCCAATAATCAATGCACATACACAAGGTACCATCCTTTTTCTTTATAAAGAGTATAGGTACACTTGCTAGAAACTTTGAATATCTAATGAAGTTCTTTGCAAGATTTTCATCAAAATAATCTTTTAACTCTAAAAGCTCGTTTTGAAAAAGATTATAAATTAGGCCAAAAAGTGGTTGCGTTGATGTGGTAGAAAGAATGTGCCTCAAGAAAGCACTGGGCTTTCAGCTGCAACTAAATACTCAATCAAGATCCAAAATAATAAAACCCTCAAAATTTTATTAAAGTTTTTCTTTTAGGGCTATTACACCCAATACATAAGTCTTATTTCACAAAAACACTCAACTATATCAAAATACTCTAAACCCTCATTCACTCGTAGAAGGGGAATTTTCCTTGAACTTCATTTACCTATAACTCTTAATCTAACCGTTCAAATTTTCTAAAATTTCACATAAAGTACTGATGTGCTTTTTAACAACTAGCACAACAAATTTCAACCGTCAATTCTTTATCGATCTTTAGATATCATAAAAACCCTAACAATAGCTTTAAACCCTTGTTTACAAACACCTATGTACTAAATTCTTCATATCTCACAAATCCAATGTCCAAATGCTTTGAAACTTTGATTTATAGCTTTTTAGCACAAAGATTCACCTTCTTGGAAATTTTTAGATAAAATTTCATCTAGAAACTCAAGATATGGTAAAACCCATCACTATGAATAAAACAGCCTACTTACTGCTTTGGAATTCAAACTACTATCTTTGACTTTCAATATCTCCTTCTTCAAAACTTCTATTGTAAAAATTCTTCTACAACAAGCATAGAACTTGAAATCATCTCTTTAGCCGCACCTTGCGATCTCCAAAAGCTTTCATACGACTCCTCCAATCCTCAAAAGAGTGATAGTAGGTACAAATTGCACACCTTAACTTCAAGCGCCTACTTCTTCCTCATAAAAACTCCAAATCTTTCAATTTTTACACCAAAATTGTAGCCCATAAAACAAGCATTCTAATACTAATTTTTGATTTTCAAATGGCCTCCTTGAAGTTGCCGAAACTCTTATTCTTGTTGCGGGCAGCCTCCTCAAAGCCTATTGGGCATGACCATTGACCAATAGGAATGAAGAACTTCACCCCTTGTCTTCATTCATCCTCACTTTATCTTCATCCTTCCAAATAGGCCTCTTAGTAGTTTAATTCTTCTTCTTTGGACCTCAATTGCCTCACAAGGCTTTATACTAAATATTTAGGCTCTATATAATTTAAAAGCCATAACCAAACTAAGTAAAAATCTAAAATAAATTTTCTTACACCAATTCCTTTTAATTTATTTTACTA
The DNA here is from genome assembly GCA_036785485.1 of Physcomitrellopsis africana. Classification (NCBI taxonomy): domain Eukaryota; kingdom Viridiplantae; phylum Streptophyta; class Bryopsida; order Funariales; family Funariaceae; genus Physcomitrellopsis; species Physcomitrellopsis africana. Next base: position 115,176 of record JAWRVF010000622.1, on the reverse strand, counting down.
ATCATTTTAACGCACATCTAAACCTATAAACATATTATGCATTTTGAATGAATTTTACATACTATAAGCAATTACAGTACAACAACATTCCTTCATGAAGATTTGTAGCACAATTATATGGCCAATGCTCTAATAATATATTAACATTCTTTTTTTGAAAAACATCTTGAAATTTGCTATACTGCTCTGGAATACTTGTCAATAAAGTCATATCTTCTTTAGTTAGAATTACATAAATAACAAATGATATATCTTCTTTGATCAATCTTATAAAAGCCTTTGCTCTAATAAATAAAGACTTATGAACTCATGATTTTTTATGAAGATTGCATTTTGAATAAGGTATGGATACTTTGAATATAATGCTATGCCGTTTGGACTTACAAATACACTAGTTGCTTTTCAATATCTCATAAATGATATTTTTTATGAATTTCTAGATAATTTTATTGTTCATTATCTAGATAATATTTTAATCCACTCTAAAAACATAAAAGAATATGAATTACATGTTCAACGCGTATTACAAAAACTTAGAGATAGAAGATTATATGCCAAGATAAAAAAGTGTGTATTTCACATTAATCAAGTTGACTCCTTATGATACATCATTTCAAATAACGGTGTCATGAAGGAGAGAGCCTTCTTCAAGAAATTACTAGAATCTTGGCTGCCTATTAAACAAAGAAAAAGAAGACTGGTGAGATATCTCAATTTATATTTTTATGATTTCCTTCAAAATATCCTATTTATCAATCCGTTTGTTCCTTCAAAGATTCTTTGATTAAAAATTCTTTGATTCTCTTAAGATATTCAAAGATTCTCTGGTCTAAAATCCTTTGATTTTTTTAAGATGCTTCAAAGATTCTTTGGTCTAAAATCCTTTGATTTCTTTAAGATGCTTCAAAGATTTTCTAGTCTTAAATCTTTTAATTCTTTTAAGATATTTAAAAGATTCTTTGATCTAAAATCTTTTGATTTTTTTAAGATGTCTAAAGATTCTTTGATCTAAAATCCTTTGATTTTTTTAAGATGCTCCAAAGATTCTTTGGTCTAAAATCCTTTGTATATCTTGAGATTTCTTCAAAGATTCTCTTAAAGATTCTTTGCTCAAAAGCCTTACTTTATCTTGAAATTTCTTCAAAGATTTTCTATTCAAAATCCTTAGTGTATCCTAAGATTTTTTCAAAGATTTTTTTAAAGATTCTTTTAAAGATTCTTTATTCAAAATCCTTAATTAATCTTAAAATTCTCTTAGAGATTTTCTATTCAAAATCTTTAGTGTATCTTGAAATATCCTTGAAGATTCTTTCAAAGATTCTTTATTCAAAATCTTTAGTTTATCTTGAGATTTCCTTGAAGATTTTCTATTCAAAATCCTTAGTTTATCTTGAGATTCTTTTAAAGATTTCTTTAAAGATTCTTTGTTCAAAATTCTTAATTTATCTTGAGATTTTGTCAAAGATTCTCTTGGAGATCTTCTACTTAAAATTCTTAGTGTATCCTGAGATTCCTTCAAAGATTTTCTTAGAGATTCTCTATTCAAAACTCTTAATATATCTTGAGATTCTTTCAAAGATTCAGAGATCTTTTGCTCAAAACTCTTAGTGTATCCTGAGATTCCTTCAAAGATTTTCTACTCAAAATCCTTAGTATACCTTGAGATTTTTTCAAAGATTCTCTATTCAAAATTTTTAATACACCTTGAGATTCCTTCAAAGATTTTTTTAAAGATTCTTTATTCAAAATTCTTAGTATATCTTGAGATTCACTCAAAGATTTCCTCAAAGATCCTCTACTCTTCCCATGTTTCAAAATAAATCCATTCAAAATCCAAAAATAAAATATAAGAGAAAAAAAGTGTTTATTTTCAATCCTAAAAGGGTTTAAATAGGCGGCTCAGCCAATACTCAAACAATACCCGGTATATGCTAATACTTGTCCAATACTTGCCTGATATTTGATTGATACTTGGATCTCAGATATTCTATAATTTTAAGATTTTCTTATAGATATCTTGGAATCTTGAGATTTTTTAATTGATATCTTGGATTCCTGAGATTTCTTAGTTGATACTTTAAAATCTTGAGATTTTTTAATTGATACCTTAGAATTCTGAGATTTCCTATTTGATATCTTAAAATCTTAAGATTCTCTACTTGTTCATACTATAGCTTTGGAACTAATTCCATTCCATTCTTGTTCACATTACAGCTTTGGAACTAGTTCTATTCTATCCCTATTTATATTATAGTTTTAAAACTAATTCTATTTTATCTTTGTTCATATTGCAATTTTAGAATTAATTCTATTTTATTCCTATTTATACTATAATTTTAGAATTAATTCTATTTTATCCCTATTTACACTATAATTTTAGAATTAATTCTATTTTATTCCTATTCACAATATAATTTTAGAACTAGTTTTATTTTATTCCTGTTAACACTACTCCTTTGGAATTAGTTCTTTTCTATTCAATTTTGATGTACTTGTTGCAAGTGCATCACAAAATCCACCCCCCTTAAATCAGCACATCCTTTGATATGCGCCACTTTATTCTTCTTCATTCTTACTTGCTTTTTTTTCTTCTTTTTCTCAATCTTCCTCTAATAGTGGTTCTTGATCTAATTTCTGAGCTTCTAATTCTTAGATGTCTTCAATATAAATTTATCCATCCCTTTTCTTGAATAGATTAATCCAATTTCTAGCAATTCTAGACTTCAATGGTGTTCCATCTAATTCTTTCAAAGAATAGATTGTATTATCAAATGCCTTAATTATTACATATGATCCAAACCATCTTCTAAAAAAATTTCTTAAGGTACTATATTGAAAATCTAATGTGTTATCAAATACAAGTATCCAATCACCAATTTGAATAGAATTTGGTCTTAATTTGTGTGTTTTGTCAAACCTGATCTTGTTTTATAACCTTGCATCCTTCAAATTCTCAATAGCCCTTTGATGATCCTCAGATAATCTCTCCAATTGCATGATTTGAAGCTCTAATAAACTTTTCTTGTCAATGTTATTCTTCCAGGTTAAGAACATCCAACTAGACACACTCTCCTTAGTTGGTATCATAGGATTCTGTCCCATCATCAATTCTATTGGTATATAGCATGTAATAGAGCTATGTATGGTTCTATTTGTCTATAAGGCAAATAGTAGCAATTTAAGCCAAAGTTTAACTTTACCTCTACATGCCTTGATCAAAGTCTAAATAATTGGAAGATGCCCTCTCTCAATCTTTCCATTGGCTTTTGGATTATACGCCATAGTTAGCTTCAATTGGACTCCATACCTTTCAAAGAATTCATAAGGTCTTGGTGTATCTAGTTCACCCGTGCCTGCCTTCATTCTTCTAATATTTCCATAATGGTACACTATATCTTCTAAAATAAACCTATAGACTAATTTTGTAGAATTACTTCTTAAAGTCCTTCCTTCTACATAATTTGACAACTCTTCATGTACCAAAATCAAATACTTCATACCCCATTTGCCAATTGGCATAAAAACCAAGTCTAATATCCATTGAAAGTATATACTAGATAGATAAGTAGGGCACAACCATCTTTATGTCTAATCTTTGATTATAGTTGACACTTTAAACATGAATTTATAAATTCTTCCACATCTTTATATATACCTTTCTACCAATACCTTTTTTTAATCTTGGTGAAGGTGGCCCATATCTCCTTGTGTCTAGTCCATAATATATCATGTAATTTTCTTAAAATTTGATGCTTAGTCTCAATATTATCAATAATCCTCAAAAGAATCCCATCCATTCTTTTGGATCTCTTTTACAAGAATACTTTCTTCAAAATATATCCGTAAGTTTGATGTCTATTGTCTTTAAAATAATTTCTAGTCCAACCTTCTCTCTTCTTTAAAGTACTCAAGTATAAACCAATGTTCCGTAATTTGCCCTCATACAAATCTATATTGAAAGGTAAGATTTCACCAATAGGATTTTCTACTCCCATTATATATGTATAATCTATTTCAACACTTTTTTCCTTGTCATAAGTAAACATTTTTTTTTTATAAGAATATCTTACTTTAAACAACATATCTGCAATGCAATTCTTCTTTCCAAAAATATGTACTAAGATAGGATTCATAGATTTGATATATACTATCCATCTCAACATAGTGATATCAGGAATTGAATAGTTTGAAATCATACCTAGTACAAATAAACAATTTGTCTCTAAAACTACATCTGCTCCTATCAAATAATTTTTTTCTATCTTTAGGACAATTAATGCACATCAAAGTTCTCTTTTAATATGAGAATAAGCTCTTTGCCTCTCAATAAGAACTTTGGCTCCAAATCTGATAGCAAATCTGTTATCTTCATTGTTATCTTGTCCAACAGTCCATCTAATGGCTATCAGGCTTGTATCCATAGTCACAATTACCGGTCTTCCATACTAATAATATACTTGCCTCAATATTGGTGGTAATTTCAAAACCACCTTTAATTCCTTCATGGCTTCATTTTGTTCTTGCTCCCAAAGAAACCTCTTATCTTTTCTCAATAACTTGTATAAAGGTTCTGCTATATGTCCAAAATGATGTATCCAAATATGATAAAAATCATAAGCTCGTTAGAATCTTCTTTTCTCATTTGTATTCTTGTATGGCTTTATACTTGAAATTGCATCAACCTTCTCTAGATTAGGTTTTTTTCCATATGAGCTACACAGATGTTCAACCACAATTATCTCATCAACTCCAAAATTTGATTTTTCAAGAGATAGAGTTAAGATTACCTCTTCAAGTTTGGTCAATATGTAGACAACATTATTAATGTGCTTCTTTATAAATACCATGCATCCATCCTCATCTAATTTTGAGTCTATATCTTCAATCCTACAATCCTTAATTTAAATATCATCCAAAAAAAAAATTGTCTTATCTGAAATATAATCTCTTAAAATTTGGTAGATGGCACTTTGAATATGTGCCACGGAATTAGTAGCGCCTTGTAGTAAAGTACACATGCACACTAATCTCAATAGAGTCTTTATTATTGTAATATCTCTATTTTCTTTAATTAGTTGAAATTGATCATATCTCGAATACAAATCACTAATAGAATAGATAGACTGGCCTGCAAATGCCTCAGCTACCTCATCTACAATTAGCCCAGTACTTATATTCCTTATGATAACTTTGTTAGCTACTTGCATATCCTGAATAAATCTTAATACTCCAGACTTCTTAGGTACAATAAACCAACGGTTGAAATAAGGTGCAATAGAAGGTTCAAGGATCTCCATTCTCATCTTTTTTTTCAATAAATCTACCAACTTTAGAAATAAAGCTCTCGGCACATGAATTCGCTTCAAATTCCATGGTATATAAGGCACAGTACAAATAACCATTAGTGCAACCATACTTGGATCAATACAATCAATTTCTTCTGGTATAAGGATAAAAGCCTTACCATGTTTAAATATCAACTCCAAAAACTTCATCCTTTCTTCTTTGATCAAGAATTCACTTCTTCCAATCTTCAACTTATCTAGTGATTTCCAACTAAACTTGTAATCAATCCTCCTTAGTTCCCTAAGACTTGATTCCCTTACTACTTTCTTAATATGTTCTAAAGTATTAAGAGATAATTGAATACCAATCAATTTTACTTTCTTAGCCACCATCTTATATTTGGTATTAATTCTTGCTTCTTATTCAATTCTATAATTCTTAATTGTCTTCAACTTGGAAGTAGATTCTCTTATTGCCTCATACAATTCTCTTGAATGTAAATCCATAAATATTCTTTTATATTTATTCAAACCTTCTCCAGATGCCAAGCCTTTCAAGTTCTTTAAAACACTATTCAAATCTTTTTCTAAACCTTCTTCATCAATCATCCCGGAAATAAATTCATCATTTGAAACTAAACCCATATTTTTTAGTTTTTTTATAATTTTTCTTCACACATATTTGGTATTTATTATCTAAATCTTCAACTCTTGAAAACTTCAAAGCTCTAAATTTTTTATAATCTAAAAATCTATTTTTAAATCTATCTATATTAAAAATGTAGAGGATTTATTTGCACCCTTGGACTCTCCATCCTCAAGGATGTTCCTCAAAAGTTCAAAAAATCATCACCAGCTTTCAACAAAGTTTCTTTTAATTATTCCATGTTTCTTTTATTATTGGTCATTATAGTTAAAAATTGTACTGATCTCTTTCCATCACAATTCTTGATCCTTACATAATGTGAGCTATCATCTAGCATTTTAGTCTCCATTCTTATAGCTGTAATGTATGATTGTCCCAAAACCATAGGATAGGCAGCAAATTCTTATAAAAAGAAGTTTTGCTCCACCTCCACATCTCCAATTCTTATCCTAACTGCTGAGCATGCTTCATATAGTTCACCCTTTTCATTATTTGCAGCCTTTATTATCCATCCATGGTTGGTGTCAATAGGCCACATTTCCTTTTCATAAATACTTTTAGACATTATGTTGATCTCAGATCCATGATCAACTAATGTCAGATAGGTCTCCTTACAATCTTCCAGGATAACGGGATACGCACTAACTTCTTTAATCATAGATGCACCACTAGAACTTCCAATGTGATCTTGCATAATTTTTTTTATTCCACCCTTGCAATAATTTAATTCAATAGGTTTTCCAATTGAATTTTCTTTTTTGGAACTAATACTGGATCAATAGAAACTATTGGAGCTACTGGGATAGGAATAGGAGCTATTTTTGATTCCACAACTACACCTTCTTTAGCCTTTATCCTTGGTTGTTCCATGATTGTTGCCACAGCCTCTTTAATTTGCTTCGAATTATTAGTAAGGCCTCTTTTTTCACTTCTATTAACCAGTAATAGAAACAACTTATCTTGTAAGTCTCCATCAATTGCTTGTAGAAAAAACTCCATCTTCCTGTCATCAAATAATTGTCTATCTATTATAGGAAGCTGAAAAAATTTTCTTTCAAATTCTCCAAGTAGCTCCTTAGGACCCATTTGCTTTCCAGATTGTTGTTCTATTCATTCCAAGAATGTTCTCTTGGTCATCTTCTATGAATCTTCTTCAAGAAATTCTTCCCTTAAAATTTCTTCATACTGATTCCAAGAGTTTATATCATCTCTATATAAACCCTTGATTCTTTCTTTGACTTCAAGAATGCAAACAAGTATAAAATTCAAACACATCCTTTCATACAAAATTTGATATATTTTCATTTCACCTACATAGATTTTGAGATACCTAGATATGTTTCTTCCTTCAAATCTCCTTGCTTAATTGATGACAGACTGTAGAGCCTTGAAAATATTTTTTTTCTTTTATTTGCATGTATTGCATCGTTAATTGTTCTTGTGATTACTTCTCTATATATTTTGAAAATGCCTTCAACATCTCCTCAGTATTCCCAGATTTTCTTACTTCTTCCACTTTATTAACACTTAATAGCCTTAAAGAATTTCTCAATGGAAGCACCAAGAATTGTCATGAAGGAAAGAGCCCTCTTCAAGAAATTGTTGGAATCCTGGCTGCTTATTAAGTGAAGAAAAAGAAGATTGGTGAGATATCTCAATTTATACCCTTATGATTTCTTTTAAAATATCCTGTCTATCAATCCCTTTGTTCCTTCAAAAAAATTTTGATAAAAAATTCTTTGATTTTCCTAAGATATTCAAAGATTTTTTGGTCTAAAATCCTTTGATTTCTTTAAGGTGCTCCAAAGATTCTTTGATTTAAAATCCTTTGATTTTCTTAAGATACTTTAAAGATTCTTTGATCTTAAATCCTTTGATTTCTTTAAGATGCTCCAAAGATTCTTTGATTTAAAATCTTTTGATTCTTTTAAGATACTCTAAAGATTCTTTGATATAAAATCCTTCAATTTTCTAAAGATATTTAAAGATTCTTTAATCTAAAATCTTTTGTATAACTCGAGATTTTTTCAAACATTTTTTTAAAGATTTTCTATTCAAAATCCTTAGTTTATTCTAAGATTCTTTTAAATATTCTCTCAAAGATTCTCTACTCAAAATCTTTAATATATCTTGAGATTCTCTCAAAGATTTCCTCAGAGATCCTCTGTCCTTTCCTTGTCTCAAAATAAATCCATTGAAGACCCAAAAATAAAATATGAGAGAAGAAAAGCGTTTATTTTCAATCCTAAAAGGATTTAAATAGGCAGCTTAGCCAATACCCGGACAATACCCAGTGTATGCTAATACTCGCTCGATACTTGCCTGATATCTGGTTGATATTCGAATCTCAGATATCCCATAATCTTAAGATCCTATGATTGATATTTTAGAATTTTGAGATTTTTTAGTTGATATCTTAGAATCTTAAGATTTTCTAATTTATACCTTAAAACCATGAGATTCCCTAATTGACATCTTAAAATCTTAAGATTTCATATTTGATATCCTAAAATCTTAAGATTTTCTCCTTATTCACAATATAGCTTTGGAACTAGTTCTATTCCATTCTTGTTCACATTGTAGCTTTGGAACTAATTCCATTCCATTCTTGTTCACATTATAGCTTTAGAACTAGCTCTATTCTATCTTTATTTATATTATAATTTTATAAGTAACTTTATTTTATCTTTATTCATATTATAGTTTTAGAACTAATTCTATTTTAATCTTATTCATACTATAATTTTAGAATTAATTCTATTTTATCCCTGTTAATACTATTATTTTGGAACTAGTTTTTTTCTATCCATATTTGTATTACAGCTTTGGAACTAGCTCCTTTTAAATCCTTTCTTACATTATAGTTTTTATACATATCTATTCAATTTTGATGCACTTGCTATAAGTGCATCACGACAATGGTCTCACGATGGATTCTAAAAAAATCCACACAATCATAAATTGGAAGATTCTAAAAATAATAAAAAAATATGTAATATTTTTTAAAATATGCCAATTACTATCAAATCTTTATCAAGAATTTTTATTAAGTTGTAGCTCTACATACATGTTTAACTTGTAAGGACAAATTCAAGTGGAATAAAGAAGCAAAAATATTATTTGAAGCTTTAATGAAAGGTTTTATTTATGCACCAATTTTGTATCGCGTCAACTTTTCTAAGGCATTTTTTATGGAAATAGATGCATCAAACATTGCTTTGGATGTGGTATTATCAATTATAAGAACAAATGACAAATTCCATCTAATAATTTTTTACTGTAAAAAATTTTCATCAATAGAGATCAATTGTAAAATCTATAATAAAGGACTTCTTGTAATTATTGATTTTTTTGAAGAATGGCATTATTATCTAGAAGGCGCTTATAATCCAATCATCTTATATATAAATTACTAGAACTTAAAATATTTTATGTCAGCATATGTCTTGAATTGTCATCACGCTTGTTAGAGTATGTCTTTATCAAGATTTGAGTTCATCATCACTTATCAGCTAAGAAAACAATAAGATCTGTCGAATATCCTTTTTAGATGTTCTTATCTTACACCAAAAGAAGAAGATTTAGCTTTTGATCAATAAAAAATGATCTTCTTGAAGTTAGAGTAATTTCATCTTCAAGCAATGAAATCAATATTAATTGTTGATTCAACTTTCCTCAAGTAAGTCTAGTCAAGTATATCTTTAGACCTTCTTATTCAAGATATTAAAAATAATTCATCTAAGTGATACTTCCAAGTTTGACTTTAAGAACAATCTACTCTATTTAGAAGGACACATATATGTTCTAGAAGATGAAGTACGACTACGTTCTCTTGAAGCTCATCACAACTTCCCTATACTATGACATTTTGAATATAATAAGATTTTAGAACTATTATTAAGAGATTTTTTGTAGCCTCAAATATAGAAGACTATTAAAGAATTTGTATAGTCATGTGGTATTTTTTCAAGATCAAAAATTCTTTATCATCAACCATACAGACTTTTTCAACCATTATTTATATCAGAACAACTTTGGTCTTTTGTTTCTATGGATTTTATCATGGATCTTTTAAATTCAAGTTCACATGATTCTATATTTGTGATTGTAAATTATTTTACTAAGATGGTACATTTTGTATCATGTATAAAATCTATCATAAGTGAAGAAACAACTAAACTCTTCTTTGACAATATCTATTACTATCATGGATTATTAAAGGATATTATATCAAATACAAGAACGTAATTTGCATCAAGATTTTAAAAAATCTTTTTTAAAATATTGAAGATAGATATAAAATTATCTTCAACTTTCTATCCTCAAAGTGATGGATAAACAAAAAGGGTAAATTAAGTTTGGAGCAATATTTGAATAATACTATTCTCACGGACATATACATAGTTACCTATATGATCAGATAGAACTAGATAAAAGAAGGTAAATGCAGGTTAATTCCATAATATCTTTAGAAAAACTTCCTAGAAACTTCATAGACGCTGCTTTGACTTTATAAGTGTCCATAGTAGACTTTTGGATTAGAAACTTGATCAATAAGTTAGCCACATGTCGCACATGTTGGTAGCTTGAAGACCAAGCTAAATACGTGGCGAACATATAAGAAACTTGCCCTGCAAGTTCGACACGTGTCTTGCAACTTGGACACGTGTCTTGTAAATTGGATACGTGTTGGAGGTCCTATAGAACGTCGCCACTTAGCTCTTAGGTAGATAGTATAAATAGAGACAAGAGTGAAGCCTTCTTCACTCTTGTCAACTCCTTTCTTGTTTCCAGTCTAGTTCAAGGGTCTCTAGTTTTCTTGTCTTTTGGCATTAGCCATTCCAGTTTCTTTTTAATATATATACTTCTTTATATTTATTTCTTTGAGAGAGGTCTCACTTATTTATTTGACTTCATCCAGTTATTGTCCTTGACAGTTTGACAAGAGTACACATACAGTATCAGAGCTTTGTCTTTTCTTGATTAAGAGTGGATTACCCCTTTCTCTTGATAAGACATAAGCATATTAGAAGTTGTGGAGTACCCACTTCTAAACTGATATTGTTTCTAGAATTTTTTTTTCTTTTGAGTGTGTGTTCCGTATTTCTTGAAGTAAGAGTAGACATCTTCCTTTCTATTATATTATCATGGCAGAGCTTGCGGAAATGAAGAGTGCAATGGTACAAATGCAAGAGCAAATAAGAGAACTAATGCTTGCAATGCATCAACTCAGTTTACCACCACAAGGAGCATCAAGATTAGCAGGAAGTGAAGATGTAGAGATGGTTGGAGCTACGTCAATATCTACACCAAACCATGCTACCTCACCGATGATGGAGCACCGTTCAAATGTTAGAGAATCAAAAATCAGTTTGCTTGAGAAGTTTGATGGCACAAGATCTAAGTTTTGAGGATTCATCAATCAGGTACAACTGGTGATCAAACTTCAACCTCAGAGTTATCCTACGCAAGGATCTCAAGTTAGGTTTATTGGAACGTTACTTTCGGGTCCTGTCTTATCGTGGTTTTCATCTTTTCTTGAACGACGTGATCCAATATTAGATAATTTGGAGGCATTTTTTGCGGAATTTCGATCGATGTATGGAGAACATGATGCAATTCGTGTTGCAACCAACAAGATTTGCATCCTACGACAAGGCAATCGATCAGTGTCATTATACGCTTCACAATTTTGACAACTAGCGACCGACATCAAGTGGGACAATGCTGCACTCATCAGTCAATTTCTCTACGGATTACAATATGAGGTAAAAAAGTTAATGCTCAATTTATCCGATCCTCAGACATTGAGTCAAGCAATTGATTTTGCTGTGAAGTGTGACAATCGACTTTTTGAGTTTCGATCCGAGAGTCGTACAAGGGAGCCTCAACGTTATTATTCAATGGCAATATCAACATCCTCACAAAACGTACATTCGGAAGTAAAAGACATGCAAATTGATGCGGTACGTTTTAAACCTCTTACTGAACAAGAAAAGATTCGTCGTCGTCAAGAAGGATTATATTTATATTGTGGAGAACCTAAGCACACTACTCAACATTGTCCAAAGAAACATTGCAACTACAAAATAAGGAGTACGGCTGTCAAAGAAGACAACATGTCGGAAAACAAATTTGTCCAGCTACAATAGGGACCGTGCAGCTGGAACCCTGTACAATTCCCAATAAAGGTCCTATTCTCTCCTCAGAACCCTCTCCTTGTTTTATGATAGATGTATATTTAGGACCAAAAAATTACAGAGCCTCTGCCTTATTAGATTCAGGAGCCTCAGCATGTTTTCTAGATGAACAATTTGTTAAGAATCGTAAAATACCTTTAGTACAGAAACCTAAACCCGTACATGTAGAAGTCATAGATGGTCGCCCATTGTCCTCAGGAGATGTCACTCATGAAACCCGTCCTATAAAAGTAACAATAGATGGTCATAATAGCTATGTAACCTTTAACATAATTAAATCTCCATCTAATCCAATTATTCTAGGTTTGTCATGGCTAGAAAAATATAACCCTCAAATAGATTGGAATTCTCGTAGACTTGACTTTTCCCAGGATATTATTAAACATCCTACCGATCCAATAAAAAGCTACAAGCCTGGTACAATAAAACCTGTACTAATAGGTGCAAAAGCTTTTATACACGCAGCAAAAGAAGGACCAACTTTTGCTATTTACGCAACACCCATTTCTGATAGTGGAAAGGCTTCAGTGGCATTCCAAGCCAATACCAAGACTATCAAGATGTTTTTGAGAAGAAAAATGCTGATATTCTTCCCGAGAATCGCCCATATGATTATTCGATTGATCTCAAAGAGGGATCTCAGCCTCCTTTTGGACAAATCTACAATTTATCACAAAATGAGTTGGCTGAACTCAAGGAGTATATTGAAGAGAATCTGGCCAAGAACTTCATACGCCATTCCAAATCTCCTGTAGGAGCTCCAATTCTATTTGTGAAGAAAAAAGATGGATCATTACGAATGTGTGTGGATTATCGGGGACTTAACAAGATCACTATCAAGAACAGGTATCCACTACCTTTAATCTCTGGACTTCTTGATCAACTAAATCAAGCTAAGATCTATACAAAAATAGATCTACGAGGAGCATACAACTTAGTTCGTATTAAAGAAGGAGATGAATGGAAAACTGCATTTCGAACAAGGTATGGACATTTCGAATATAATGTTATGCCTTTTGGACTCACAAATGCACCAGTTGCTTTCCAACATCTCATGAACGATGTTTTTCATGAATTCTTAGATGATTTTGTTGTCTGCTACCTAGACGACATTTTAATCTACTCTAAGAACGTAGAAGAGCACGAAACACATGTTCGTCATGTCTTACAAAAACTCAGAGAAACAGGATTGTATGCCAAGATGGAAAAGTGTGTATTTCACACTACTCAAGTTGACTTCTTAGGATATATCATCTCGAATGATGGCCTCATGATGGATCCTAAGAAAGTCCAAACAATCATGGATTGGAAGATTCCAAAAACAGTAAGGGATGTACAATGTTTTTTAGGATTTGCCAATTACTATCGAATCTTCATCAAGAACTTCTCTCAAGTTGCAGCCCCACTTACACGTTTGACTTGTAAGGACAAGCTCGAGTGGAGTAAAGAAGCAGAAGCATCATTTGAAGCTTTGAAGATAGCTTTTACTTCTGCACCAATCTTGTATCGCGTTGATTTTTCCAAGGCATTCTTTATGGAAACAGACGCATCTGACTTTGCTTTGGGCGCAGTATTGTCACAAATGGGAACAGATGACAAACTCCATCCAGTAGCTTTCTATTCCAGGAAATTTTCGGCAGCAGAGATCAACTACAAAATCCACGATAAAGAACTTCTCGCAATTGTGGATTCTTTTCAAGAATGGTGTCATTATCTAGAAGGCGCTTCTAATCCAATCACCGTGTATACGGATCACAAGAACCTCGAGTATTTCATGTCAGCACGCGTGTTGAATCGTCGTCAGGCTCGTTGGAGCATGTCTCTATCAAGATTCGAGTTCATTATTACATATCGGCTAGGAAAACAACAAGGTCTGTCCGATGCACTTTCTAGACGTTCTTATCTTGCACCAAAAGAAGGAGATGCAGCTTTTGATCAACAAAGAACGACTCTCTTGAAGCTGAGCAATTTATCTTGAACAACAAAATCAACATTAACTGTTGATTCAACTTTCAAGCAAGTCCAGTTAAGTATGTCCTCAGATCCCTTATTCATGAAATTAAGAATAATTCTTCTAAGTCTCATGATATTTGAAGTTTGAGTTCGAAAAATCTACTCTATTTCGAAGGGCATATATGTTCCAGAAGGGTGAAGCACGATTACGTGTTCTTCAAGCTCGTCATGACTTCCCGGCAGCAGGACATTTTGGATACAATAAGACTCTAGAGTTGATATCTAGAGATTTTTGGTGGCCTCAAATGTGGAAGAGAGTCAAAGATTTTGTAAAAACATGTGATGTTTGTTCAAGATCAAAAACTCCTCGCCACCGACCCTACGGACTTCTTCAGCCATTACCCATTCCAGAACAACCATGGTCTTCTGTGTCTATGGATTTTATCACGGATCTTCCAAACTCAAGTTCTTATGACTCTATATTCGTGATAGTAGATCGTTTCACTAAGATGGCACATTTTATACCATGTAAAAAATCTATCACAGGCAAAGAAACAGCTAAGCTTTTCCTTGACAATATCTACCGCTATCATGGATTATTTAAGGATATTATATCGGATAGGAGAACTCAGTTTGTATCAAGATTTTGGAGAACGCTTTTCAAGATTCTAAAGGTGGATATAAAGCTATCTTCAGCTTTCCATCCTCAAACTGATGGACAAACGGAGCGCGTAAATCAAGTCTTGGAACAGTATTTGAGATGTACCATCAACTACCAACAAGATGATTGGACAACTCTTTTACCATTGGCAGAGTTTGCTTATAATAATACGATATATTCTTCTATACAACAAACACCTTTCTTTGCCAATTATGGTTACCATCCACGACTTGATACTTTTGACTATTTGAAAGTTGACAATCCTGCGGCGGAAGACTTGGTAAATCATTTATCAGAACTACATACAACAATGAAGGCACAATTAAAGGAAGCTCAAGAACGACAAAAGATAAATGGCTGATGCGTATCGAAAGGAACAACCACAACTCAACGTAGGCGACAAGGTATGGCTACTTCGTCGCAATATCAAGACTACGCGACCTTGTGACAAGTTGGACTATCGTAAGCTTGGACCTTTTCGTATTTCTGAACAAATTAATCCAATTGCATATCGATTACACCTACCAGAGTCTATGAAGATCCACCCTGTATTCCACGTGTCTCTTCTTGAACCATATAAGACAATGAACATACCAAGAAGAAGACAAGTGCCACCTCCTCCTATAGAAGTGAACAATAATGACGAATTTGAAGTGGAAGAAGTCTTAGATTCAAGGCGGCGCCGAAATAGGTTGGAATATCTTGTTCACTGGCACGGATACGATATTAGTGAGCGCACATGGGAATGCCAGACCTTTCATCAACAAATCCATCAAGATGAAGACTTTCCCTATAAAAGAAACAAGATGTAGGCAAGATAACATTCAACTTTCTATCCTTGTTTGTAGCTTCTTTGTATTTTGTGACGCTAAGGAGATGGAGAATCAACAGCCAGCGGATTTGACTCAAGAGCCTTCATTTGCTGACCTACCGGACGAGACATTGCGACTGTCACAACCCTCAAGACGACGCAACCGAGATGAAGATCTTCAAGAATGACATGTTCTTCCTCGAATAGATGGCGAGATACAACGTGTTTGGTATCACGACCTTGGAAGAGATTCTCGATGTTTGGTGATTTTATTGGAGATAGGAACAACTCCTGACGGTGTTCCAGATGTGACATTTGAAGGAAGTTATGAAAGTCACAACAATGATCAAATAACAGGGTGGTCTTCTCGCCCTGGAATGGGACACTATCGATGGCTGAGAGGACCCATCAATTACCTTCGAAGAGAACAAAGATCAGAGTATGTGGCAAATAGTATTTGCCGCATCTTAGACTTTCTACACATATAATCACCGCTCCTCATGGAACTCGTCCTTTAAAGGGGGGGTAATGTCACGGACATATACATAGTTACCTATATGATCAGATAGAACTAGATAAAAGAAGATAAAAGCAGGTTAATTCGATAATATCTTTAGAAAAACTTCCTAGAAACTTCATAGACACTGCTTTGACTTTATAAGTGTCCATAGTAGATTTTTGGATTAGAAACTTGGTCAATAAGTTAGCCACATGTTGCACATGTTGATAGCTTGAAGACCAAGCTAAATACGTGGCGAACATATAGGAAACTTACCCTACAAGTTTGACACGTGTCTTACAATTTGGACACGTGTCTTATAAATTGGATACGTGTTGGAGGTCCTATAGAACGTCGCCGCTTAGCTCTTAGGTAGATAGTATAAATAGAGATAAGAATGAAGCCTTCTTCATTCTTGTCAACTCCTTTCTTGTTTCCAGTCTAGTTCAAGAGTCTCTAGTTTTCTTGTCTTTTGGCATTAGCCATTCCAGTTTCTTTTTAATACATATACTTCTTTATATTTATTTCTTTGACAGAGGTCTCACTTGTTTATTTAATTTCATCTAGTTATTGTCCTTGACACCAATAAAAATCTACTAATATGACTCTTGTTTAGTTGTGTAATAAATTATACATTAAATATATTTGTATAGTATTTTCACATGGTAGCCAAACCATAATATAATACTATTATTAAACAATGAATTATTTGATTAATCCACAATGTAAGTGATAAGAATTGAAGCCATTTTTTAACTAATACTTTTAACTAATACCTTTAACTAATATTTTTAACTAATACTTTTAATTAATACTTTTACAATTGGTAGATGATTACATTTACTTTTTGTATTTCTTTTTGGATTATAAGCAATAATCAATGATAATTTAACTCTACATCTTTCAAAAAAAATCACAAGTTTTTCTTGCATTTAATTCTCTACAATTTGCAATGATCTTTTTCACACATCCATAGTGGCAAATAATATTTCAAGCAAAAATCTACAAATTCTTTCAATAGATTTTATTTTTATTATTCTTCTTCTAATTCGGTTTATTAAATTATTGTGTGTAAAGGCTAAATATCTCATTTTCTATAATCCAATTGGTATAATAACCAAATTAACAACCCATTTAAAATGGATGGCCAAAGAATATATTTGATGTAAACCATCTTGATGTGATATATTAGAATATGTTTGATAAGTTGTACATAACTCTACAAATAAAAATATATCTTGATATATATTTTTCAACCAATATCACTTTTTAAGTTTACCAAATGTGGTCCAAATTCTCCTATGTTCCATTATGATATTATATAAAGTCTTGCTTCAGAATACATTGGACACTAAGCTGTGGAAAATAAAAAATAAAAAACAATTGCAACTACAAGTCTTAATATCTTTAATAGAATTATATATAAATTATAATTAAAGAATAATAAATATATTCAATCATTAAAAAAATTCAATTAGATTTTTAATTAATTATAAAAAATATATAAAAAATCCTAAAGAACTTCAAAAGAAGTCATAAATAAATAATAAAGAAATCTTAAAGAAATCTTAAAGAAATATTAATATAAAAATCTAAAATAAATATTAAAATAAATTCTAAATTCTTTTAAATTACTAAAATAGAAATTATAATAAAATCCTAATAAAATTCTAATTAAATCTTAATTAAATCTTAATCAAATTTTAATCAAGTTTTAGTCAAATTCTAATCAAATTCTAAAATTTAAACAAATTCTAATGAAATCCTAACCAAATTTTAAATCCTAAACAAATCCTAAATGAATCTTAACAAATCCTAACCAAATCCTAATCAAATCCTAATAAATCCTATAGTAGATTGAGACCTTAATAACTAATGATTGAATTATTGATTTTAACTCAAATTTTACACATCTTTCAATAATTAAGTTGGCAACATGCACAAAACAATTGAAGAAGATCTAATTCACCAAATAGAAGATAAGTTCAAAAATCTACTCAAATATAGGTCATCTTCCTTCTCCAATCTTGATGCCAATCTCTACTACTGATATCTTCTTTTTATATTATTCAATTCCTTTTAAAATTCACACATGAATAATAAATCAAGACTACCATCTACACAAATAATTTTTGTCTCAATCCAACAAATAGATTATTAAATATCTTAGAAATCTTCACTAATCCTCAAAATCCAATTTTTGAGATCATAACCTACTTGAATTTCAATAACCTTTGATCAAACTATTAGATCAAGTTCAAATTTATATCATATATTCAATACAATTACAATCACAAATCTACAAAATTTTACTTGTAGATCTATAATTAAACTTATAAAATGCTCAAAACTATAAATCCCTTTTTATTTTATAAAAATTAAAGTCATCCAAATCAACCCTGACTTTGCAAAGCTCTTATAAAGTCAATATCTATCCAAATCACTCTAAAATAATGATTAAAATTTTTTTATCTAGTCTACTCTTAAATCCAATTCTTTGATTTGCCAAAGAACTTTCCATGTGCTATAGGCACGTGGATTTGTGCTCATAATATGATTTCAATCTAGGTTTACAACTAGTCCTCTCTAGGTGTCAATTCTTAAAATTTTGAGATAAATTTTGCTAAAATCTATTTTTAATTCCTTCCTAAAGATACTTATATTATTTAATTTTCTAATTTATTTTATTTTATTTTATTTATAGCCAAATAAAGTAAGTAGAACCTTCTTCTATAAAAAGATAATATTAGTATTTTTTAAATTTTACTACTTTCTTATCTATTATCTATATTTTAAAAGATAATTTGTTAAAATATTTTCATTTGAACTCCTCTATAACATAATCATTCCTTTCTTCTTTCACTTAATGGTCATTTTATTATATGACACCGTCTATAAACTGTCATGAAATTTCTTTAATAATTTTTGGCAATCTTTTTTATTGCTTATCACTTATTATGGCATTCCAATTCCTTTTTTTGGTCTTCCTCATAAAAATCCTTCTTAAAGCAAAAATCCATATGCCTTTTTTTCTAATTTTTCTATATTTTTTCATAGACCAATTTACTTGCCTAGTCAAGATATTCAAATAATAACTAATATTCAATAATTCTCCTTCATAAAGCTCTTCAAAAAATAACTTGTCTTCCTTATTAAAATTTAAAATTGAATAAAATTTTATTCCAATATCATTAATATCTTCAATCATTATTATATCTTATTCAAGATAATATGTTTGTTGCTAAATTATCTTTTTCAACAATATGTATAAATTTTAGATTTAATGATTTGATATAAAAAATCTATTTTAGCATTATAATATTTGATATTATACAATCAATTATTATTCTAAGCAATGGCAAGCAATTTATTTCAATTACTACTACTACATGAATGAAATAGTCATTTTTAGCTTTCATTGTTGAAACAACTTTCCATAGTTTTTTTTTGATTTATGAATATACATATTAGTGAGTATTCAAAATCTTAGTTCCAAATTGAACTACAAATCTATTTTCACTTAAATTGTCTTGACCTACAATCTATTCTATAGCAATAGGACTAGTATCTATGATAAGAATTATTTGTCTATTGCACTCATAATCAATTTTTTTTTAAATTGGAGGTAATAACAATAATGCCTCTAGAATTTGCATTGCTTTAATATACTTCTCTTTCCATTTAAATTGATAGCCTTTCCATAATAATTCATATAATAGATCCACTATATGAGTGTAATAAAAAATCTATACATGATAAAATATACACGCATCCAAAAACCTACATATTTTTGTCAAAGAGTCATATGTTTCTTTCATCCTTCCAATTGCATCAATTTTCCTTAAATCCAATTTTCTTTTATAAAATCTACATAAATATCCAACAATCACAACTTCTTATATTTCAATAAAAAAATTTATTCCAAATAGTTTAAGATGAATTTTTTTAAGTCTAGTTAAAATCTTTTCACAATCTTGTATATAATCAACAATATACTTGCAATATCCCTTTTTATCTAAAGTTTCATTTTTTTCAATACCCCTTTATAAAAACATCATTTAAAAAAGGTATAGTTTTTTCAAGAATAAAGTCTTTCAATACCTCATTCATTCCATTCATCATATGTGCAACTAAATTAGTAGTACCTTATGGAAGAATATATATTTTAAACAATCCAAGTGGTATTATATTATATATTATCTTATTTACAAATATATTGCACATTTGGCTATAAAAGATAAAGATAAAGATGTAATTTAGAAATATGCAAGAATCCTTAATAGGTTTCACCTATATAAGAAGAATGCAATTTGAATTTCAATTCAAAAGTACATAAAGCCAATACAAAGTATTCAAAAATGTTCTTCTTAATAACCTCAACTATACATAAGCTCTAATTGCCTTATTACTTTTACAATTAAGCAACTTTAATTTTTCTTTGCAAGTCCTAATCTTAGTCAATGAGCTTCAATAAGTTTTAATTTTTAATCTAACTATTCACTAGATATAAAATTATATATACAAATACTATTATAAGTCTTCTACATGCTTAAAATTTTTTAATCCAAACCAACTAATAGATTGTAGAAAAACATCCAAAAACCGTACTAATATCACTTGGCCACCAACTTAAAAGTTGATGTAGATATTCCAGTAGCAATTTCTCCTTTTCTAATAGTTAACTTTAGTTCAAAATTGGTGTTGACCTTGATATTTAAGTCTTCTAATAGCATACCTAATTTCACCTTGTTTTGACTAATAAATCTCTAGATATCACAAAAATCCTAAACAATCCCAAATTGCCAACTTCTCATACCTCCTCACACTAATGATTGAATATCTTTCAATCACATTGTCAAATTATCACAAAATTTTATATATTCTTAGCACATCCAATCAACCATATATTTTCAAATTTTTAATAATAGATGTTATACCAATTAGTTGAGAGTACTAGCCCTAATTTTATTGTATAAAATCCAACTCATCAATACAAATCATAATTTTGAACAATGATTGCAAAGTCATCTCAAAACCTTCCAAAATAAGTCTTATGCTTTTAGAACAAGCTTAAAGCTAGCTCTCAAATTCTAGTTGCCAATCTCCAAATAATCCCATACTTTATCTTTGGTGCCTATTTTGATGGCTAGAGGTTTGATTTTGACCCTTTTCTACAAACAATTGACCCCCGGGTATCAATCCAACTTTTCTTAGGAATTTCTAAGCCTAATCTTATCTTCAAATTAATCCTACCATCAACCATATAAATTTTTTATCTCTTCTATTATATTTTAATTAATTTATGGCTTTTTAAAAGCAATAAAATAAATTTTACAACCTAGAAGAAAAAATTAGTAACGAACTTTTATGTATTAGCCATTAAGACAAGAAAATAATATAAGAGGCTTTCATAAAACCTTTCTTAAGTGTCTTGAGTTCCTATTGAACCAAGATAATTGAATATTAATTAAAAAATCATTCTTGTTTATATTTTTACTACATAAATGTATTACAATTTAGCAATGTGAAGAGTTGTTGGTTATTAGAATTTGGCAATTTGAACAAAGATTAGAATATGTGGCAATTTCAACAAATATTCCAAATTGCCAAATATTCCAAGTTGACACATGTTCTTCAATCGGCATAATAGGTTTTTGACTTGTCATGAGTTCTACTGGCATATATCCCGTCACTAAACTATGTGTTATTTAATCAATCCATAATACATAAGATAGAAGTCAAGGCTATTCCTTCTTTCTTTTATTATAAGCTTTAATTAAGGCTTTTACAATTGGTGGATGTCTACGTTCACTTTTTGCATTCCCCTCTAGATTATAAGTAGTAATCAATGATAATTTAATTCCACATCTCCTAAAGAATTCACAAGCTTCATATGCATCCAATTCTCTACGATCTATAGTGATCTTTCTCACACATCTATAGCAACAAATAACATCCTTAAACAAAAACCTGCAGATTCCTTCTAAGAACTTTGTCTTTAATGTCCTACCTTCTACTTGGTTTGATAAATCTTCAAGAGCCAAAATTAAATACCTCATTTTTCATAGTCTCATAGATATAATAATTAAATTTATAATCCATTTAAAATAAATAGCCAAAGGATATATTAGATATAGACCATCTTGATGTTATATATTTGAATATATTTGACTAATTATATAAGATTTTATAAATGAAGTTACATCCTAATACATATTCTTCCACCTATATCATTCCTTCAATTTGGCAAAAGTAGTCCAAATTCTTCTATGCCCTACCTATAAACTATTATGAAATTCCTTGAATAGTTTTTATTGATCTTCCTTGATACCTACTACTTATTGTGGCATTCCAATGTTTGATTTTGGTCTCTTCCATAGAAATCTTTCTTGTAATATGAATTTATATGCCTTTTTCTTGATCTATTTAAATTTTTCAACCAACCAATTAGCATGCTTGGTTAATATACTCAAATAATGTCCAATATCCAATAATTCTCCTTCATAATTTTTTTCATGAAATGATTTATTTTCTTTATTCAATTATAAAATTGAATAATTTTTTTTATCCATATCATCAATATTTTCAATCATCTCATCTTATCTATCATATTATTAAATATCCAATATTGTATAATTAATAATCATTCTAAGTAAAAAAAAAAAAATAATCTATTTCAATTATCATTATTGTTTCAATTAAATAATGTTTTTCAACTTTCATAGCTGAAACAACTCTCTATAATTTCCTTTTCATTTGTAAATATGCATGTTGGCAAGTACTTAAAACCTTAGCTCCAAATTGAATTAGAAATTTGTGTCCATTTAAATTATCTTGACCTATAATCCATCCAATGGCAATTGGACTAGTATCCATTGTAAGAATCACTAATGTATTGCATTTATAATCAATTTTTTTCAATACTAGTGATGATGTCAATAATTTCTTCAATCTTTACACTACTTTGATATGCTTTTTTTTCTATTTAAAGTGATAATCTATGCATAATAATTCATACAATGGATGTGCTATATGAGTATAGTGAGAAATCTAAATATAGTAGAATACACATGCACTCAAAAACCTACGCATCTTTGTTAAAGAATTGTAATCCTCTTTCATTCTTTCAATTGCATCAACTTTGATTGGATCTAATCTTCTTCCATAAAATCTATATAAATGTCTAATAATTATAATTTTTTATATTTCAAATATAGATTTTATATCTAATAATATAAGATGAACTTCCTTAAGCCAAATCACTATCTTTTTATAATTTTGTATATGATCAATAACATATTTGTGACATCCCTTCTTATCTATAGTTTCATCTTTTTTTTTTTTTTTTTTGCACCTTTTTATAGGAACATCATCTAAAAAAGACATAGTCTTTTTAGGAATAAAATCCTTCAATATCTTGTTCATCCCATTTATCATATGCGTAACTGAGTTATTAACATCTTAAGGAAGAGTACACATTCTAACTAGTCCAAGTGGTGTTTCCATCATTGTTATGTCTCTACTCTCTATTGTAAGTTGAAATTAATCATAGCTTGAATACAAATCATCTATTAAATAGATTGCCCTTCTTGTAAATGCTTTAGCGAATTCATCTATTATTTATCTAATTCTTATATTTTTGATAGTCACTACATTTATTAGCTGCATATCTTGAATAAATTATAATGATCCATTTTTCTTAGGTACCATAAAACATTGATTAGAATATAGTGCAAAAGAAGGCTCCAAAATCTTCATCTTCATCTTTTCTTTCAATAATTCTATCAAACTTGGCAAATCTGTCCTTGGTACCTGAATTGACCTCAAATTCTAAGATACATGTGATACAGCGAAAATAACAATTGGAATTAAAATATTTGAATCTATACACCTAATTTCATGAGATTCAAAGGCAAATATTTTACCTTATTTTGCTAGTATCTCTTTGAAATATATAATTTTTTCTATAAACAAAAAATTTTCAAAATCAATCTTTAATTCTTCAAAAGTCTCTTTAAAGAACTTGTGTCTAATATTCCTTGAATCCTTTAAGCTCTTTTTTCTTGACACTTCTTCTATGTATTCTTTAAAATCTTTTGACAAAAGCCTAATAATAGATTTTGCTTTCTTATCTATTGTCTTATATTTTGTTTCAACCATAACCTTTGATACTTGAAAAGATTTAAGTATAGAATAGATTTTCTTTAAATAAATTTATACAACCTTATTATCATCTTTTAATCCAATTGATACAATCAATTCCAAAAAATCCTCTAATCCATTTTCTTCATAAACACCAAAAATCCTTTCATCATCTTGCAATGTCTCCAATTCACATAATTATTTTTTAATATTATATGGTTTTTATTTTTTATTTTTATTTTTTTAAATCTATAATTTTCTTATATATAATACTTTTATTTTTAAAAATATCAATAAAACTTATATCAAAAGGCACCTACATCTTACAAAAGTACCTTCCCTTTTATACCTCCATAATCTTGCTTTATAGTGGTACTTCTTCAAAATTCTTAAATTCTTCAACAATCCTTGATAATAGATTCTCCCTCAATCTATCTTCATTCCATTTATGATTTGGGAGGTACAGTTAGAAATTGTATTGTCTTTCTTCTATCTTTGTTGAATATCTATGCATAAGTTGAACCATCATTAAGTATATCTATCTCTATCTATGTTACTGTAATATATAGTTGCTCCAAAATAGGCAGATAAGATGTTACATCTTGAATAAAGAAATTTATTCCATTGCAATGTCACCAATCTAAATTTTTACATTTGGACAACCACCATATAATTCATTTTGTATATTATTAGCTGTCTATATTATCCATCTATATTCCATATCAACTGGCCATCTTTGCTTCATATAAATATCCTTAGACATAAGATTTATCTCCAAATCGTGGTCAATTAAAGCAACAACCGGCTAATCCATATCTCCAATCTTTATTAATGCCTCTATAATTACCCTAGTCCAATACTTTTGAGTATAATGATTTGAAATCTCTTTCTCCTTATCACTTTGATTATCAAAATATACTCTTTGATTATGACTCCTTTCTTCACTTGTTGATTGTTTGTAACAATTACCAAATTCATCTTTATTTTCACATACACGTGCATCAATAGCATGATTTAATCTAGCTCTACCTATTAATTGCCTCTTTTGTTTAATACTATCAATAATGACTTTTTTAAATTCTTTTTTTATAATTTTTAGAATCTCCTTTAATATAAACTCAACTTTAGCATTCTACATGATCCTTCCAATTTGTAATTCTACAAATTATTACAGCAATCTTCAATAAAGCTTTCCGTTGTCATGTAATAACATAGCCATTAGGTGAAAGAAGAAAAGAATAATTATAATATATAGAAATTCAAATAAAAATATTTTAGCAAATTATCTTAAAATTATAGATAATAGACAAGAAAGTAATAAAAATCAAAAAGTACTAATATTACCTTTTATAGAAGAGGCTTCTATTTACTTTGTATGGCCATAAATAAGACAAAACAAAGTAGATTAGAAAAAATAATAATATAAGAATCTTTAAAGAGGAATTAAGAATAGGTTTTAAAAAATATTATCTCAAAATTCTTAGAGTTGATATCCAAAGAGGAGCAATTGTAATTTTGGATCAAAATTAGACTCTGCGGTACAAAATCACATGTCTATAATGGATCAAGGGTTCTTTTGTAGATTAAAGAATTGGATTAGTAAAAAAACTTAAGAAAATTTGTTTAAATGTTAATTTTAAGTGATTTGGATAGAAATCAGCTTTGTAAGAGCTTTGTAAAGTCAAGGTTATAATGGATGACTGTGGAATTTATGAAGTAAAGAGGGATTTATAAATTTGAGCATTCCGTGAGTTTGATTATAGATCTATGGTTGAAATATTGAAGAATTATGATTGTAATTGTAGTTAATACATATTATAAGTTTGAACTTAATTAAATGGATTAATTGGAAGTTATTGAAGTTCAAGTGGGTTGAGATCTTTGAACTTGGGATTTAAAGGTCAGTGAGGGTTTCTTAGATATTTAGCAATGTATCAATTGGATTGAAGAAAGAATTTTTTGTATGGATACTAGACTAAATTTCTTATCTATGTATGAATTTTAAAAGCAATTAAATTGTATAAAGAGAAGATATTTATACTAGAAGTTTGATATTAGGGTTGGAGAAGGAAGGTGGCCTACACTGGAGTAGAAATTTTAAGTTTAACTTTTGTTTGGTAAGCTGGATCTCCTTCAAATTTTTTGTGTATGTTGTCAACTTAATTATTAAAAAGTGTGCAAAATTTGGACTAAGATCAATAGTTAGATCATTAGCCATTATAGTTTGAATTTATTATAGAATTTGATTAGGATTTGTTAGGAATTGTTAAGATTTGTTAAAATTTAGTTAGAATTTGTTAGGAAGTATTAGGATTCATTTGGAATTTTATTAGGATTTGACTAGGATTTGATTTGAATTTGATTAAGATTTTATTAGAATTTGGTATCATGGACATAAGATTTATTTTTATAATTATCTAATTAATATAAACTAATAGAAGTAGATAAAATAAGTTGATTTAATAATATCTGATAGATGAGCTTCTTAGAAGCTTCAAAGATGTGGAATCATCTTTATACATGTCTATAGGTGATTGCTAGGTTAAAAACTTATTTAATAATAAGCTAGCCACATGGCGCACATGTTGGTAGCTTGTAGAACAAGCTAGCCATGTATCGCACATGTTGGTAGCTTGCGGAACAAGCCAAGTACGTGGCGCACATGTGAAAAAATTTTCGTGTAAGTTTGACACGTGTCTTATAAATTAGACATGTATAGGAGATTCTATAGAATACTGCCACATAGCTCTTAGATAGATAATATAAATAGAAATAAGAGTGAAGCCTTTTTCATTCTTGTCAACTTCTTTCTTGCTTCTAGTCCAATTTTAAGAGTCTATAGTTTTCTTGTCTTGTGGCAATAGCCATTCTAGTTTTTTTTTATATATATACTTTCTTATTTCAATTTTATTATACTTCTTAATAGAAGTTTCATATGTTTATTTACTTTCATCGAGTTCTTATCCTTGACAAATTGACAAGAATATACATATAATATCAGAGCTTTGTCTTTTCTTGATTAAGAGTGGATTATCCCTTTTTTTTGATAAGACATAAGTATATTAGAAGTTGGTTGCAACATGGATTGCATCATCTTCTCTATACATAGATCAAAATTGATTGGTGTCGTTATATACTTCACAATTTTGACAACTAACAATTGATATCAAGTAAGATGATGCTCCACTCATCAGCCAATTTCTCTATGGATTATAATATGAGATAAAAAAATTAATGCTCAATTTATCCGATCTCCAAACATTGAGTCAAGCAATTGATTTTTTTCTGAAGTGTGATAATTGATTTTTTGAATTTTAATCCAAGAATTGTACAAGGGAGCCTCTACGTTATTATTCAATGGTAATATCAACGTCCTTACAAAACGTGCATTTGGAAGTAAAAAACATGCAAATTGATGCAATACATTTTAAACCTCTTATTGAACAAGAAAAGATTCGACGTCGTCAAGGAAGGTTATGTTTATATTGTGGAAAATCTAAGCACACTACTCAACATTATCCAAAGTAATGACACAACTACAAAATGAGGAATATGGCTGTCATAGAAGACAACATGTCGGAAAACGAACTTGTTCAGTTACAATAGGGACCACGCAATTGGAACCTTGTATGATTCCTAGTGAAGGTCCTATTCTCTCCTCAAAACCCTATCCTTGTTTTATAATAGATGTATATTTAGGACCAAAAAATGACAGAGCCTTTGCCTTATTAGATTCAAGAGCCTCAGCATGCTTTCTAGATGAATAATTTGTTAAGAATTGTAAAATATCTTTAATACAAAAAATTAAATCCATACATATAGAAGTCATAGATGGTTGTCCATTGTCTTGTGGAGATGTCACTCATAAAATCCATCCTATAAAAATAACAATAGATGGTCATAATAGCTACGTAACCTATAACATAATTAAATCTCCATCTAATCTAATTATTTTAGATTTATCATGGTTAGAAAAATATAATCCTCAAATAGATTGGAATTCTTATAGACTTGATTTTTTTCAAAATATTATTGAACATCCTGCTGACCAAGTGAAAAGCTATAAATTTAGTATAATAAAATCTATACTTATAGGTATAAAAGATTTTATATATATAGCAAAAGAAGGATCAACTTTTCTATTTATGTCACACTTGTTTGTAATAGTGGAAAGACTTTAAGTGGCATTCCAAGCCAATATCTAGATTATCAAGATATTTTTGAGAAAAAAAATATAAATATTCTTTCGGAGCATCATCTGTATGATTATTAAATTGACCTCAAAGAGAAAGCTCAGCCTCTATTTGGATCAATCTATAACTTATTAAAAAATGAACTGGCTGAATTCAAGGAATACATTGATGAAAATTTAGCCAAGAATTTTATAGGTCATTCAAAATCTCTAGCAAGAGCTCCTATCTTGTTTATAAAAAAAAAGATAGATCACTACGGATGTGCATAGATTATGAAGGATTCAACAAGATTACCATTAAGAATAAATATCCTCTACTATTGATATGTGGATTTTTAGATCAATTGAATCAAGCTAAGATCTATACAAAAATAGATCTACGAAGAGCATACAACCTGGTCCACATCAAAGAAGGAGATGAATGGAAGACTGCTTTTCAAATAAGGTATGGACATTTTGAATATAATGTTATGCCTTTTGGACTCATGAATGCACCAGTTGTTTTTCAACATCTCATGAATGATGTTTTTTTGTGAATTTTTAGATGATTTTGTTGTCTATTACTTAGATAATATTTTAATCTAAGGATGTAAAAGAACATGAATTATATATTTGTCACGTATTACAAAAACTTAGAAATACCGGATTATATGGCAAGATGGATGTAGAATGGATAGAAATTTTATGATTTATAATATATAATTTGTAGGATTAAAAATAGGCAGTAAGTTGATGAATGGCTAGTTTAGAAGGCAGAATGGATGAAAAAGTTAGAAGAAATAATTATCATCGGTTGTGTAGCAGTTAGCATAGTCAAGATAAGTATAAATTGATTGGATATAGAAAAGTCGGGGCCAGACTGTGATAGTGCTGAGTCGGGATAAGCTTGGTGCTACCTCTTTTTTTTGTTTTGTTAGATTATAGTAGAAAATCCGGATTTCATTCCGATTGATTGAACCATGTCGATTATAAAGTATAATAATAAAGTAAATAATTCAATTTAATAATATATGGATGAATAAAGAATTGTAATCAATTATTGTTTGAATTTGGTGTGGCAAATTGGTAGTCGAAGATTGGATATGTGGATGCAGTTTGATTTTGAGTGAGAATGTTATGCCATATTGGTTGTGAGAATTGATCGATGAAAGAAAATTTTGGAGAGATGCTTCATTTCGGAAGAAATTCTTTGTGAGAAGTTATTTCCAGTGATTGAAGAGTGAAGTAGATGTAAGCAGTCTATTGAGACAATGTAGCATTGCCGAATGTTGTTATGCGATTGGACAAAGATAGTAGATTATAATAGGAGAATTTGTAGAAGATTCGATCACGAAGTTTATTCTTAGTTGCAGAGTAGTAGTACCAATTGAGTGGACGGCATTATTTTTAAGTATTTACATGTGCATCGGACTCTGATGTTTGGAGGCAGTTAGTTGTGTGATCCTAACGGTTTAACTCAATACGGTTAGTCTTTCCTTATGTTCAAATCCCTCTTTATCAGTTTACTTTGGACAATATTGGTAGAATAAATAGAACGATAAAACCACAATGGAAAAGTATGTATTTCACACAAATCAAGTTGATTTCTTAAGATACATCATTTTGAATGATGGTCTTATGATGGATCCTAAGAAAGACCAAATAATCATAGATTGGAAGATTCTAAAAACAATAAGGGACATGCAATATTTTTTGAGATTTGTAAATTACTACCAAATCTTTATCAAGAACTTTTCTGAAGTTGTAGCTCCACTTATACATCTAACTTGTAAAGACAAACTTGAGTGGAATAAAGAAGCAAAAGCATTGTTTGAAGCATTAAAAATAGCATTTAATTCTGCACCAATCTTACATTGTGTCGACTTCTTTAAGATATTTTTTATGAAAATAGATGCATCAGATTTTGCTTTAGGTGTAAAATTATCACAAATAGAAATAAATGATAAATTCCATCCAATAGCTTTCTATTCTAGAAAATTTTTAACAACAGAGATCAATTACAAAATCCACAATAAAGAACTTCTTGCAATTATGGATTCTTTTCAAGAATGGCACCATTATTTAGAAGGCGCTTTTAATCTAGTTACTATGTATATAGATCACAAGAAACTCAAATACTTCATATCAACATGTGTATTAAATCGTCGTCAAGCTTGTTGGAGCATGTCTTTATCAATATTTAAATTCATCATCACTTATCAGCTAAGAAAACAACAAGGTCTATTTGATGCTCTTTTTATACAATCTTATCTTGCACCAAAAGAAGGAGATTTAGTTTTTGATCAACAAAAAATGATCCTCTTGAAACCAAAGGAATTTCATCTTCAAGCAATAAAATCAACATTCATTGTTGATTTAACGTTTCTCAAGTAAATCCAATTAAGAATGCCCTTACATTTTTTTCTTCATGATATTAAAAATAATTCTTCTAAATCTCATAATACTTCAAAGTTTGAGTTCAAGAATAATTTATTTTATTTAAAAAAATATTTATACGTCTCAAAAAGTGAAGCACAACTACATGCTCTTGAAGCTCGTCACAACTTCTCTGCAGCTAGATATTTCAGATACAATAAGACCTTGGAGCTAATTTCAAGAGATTTTTGGTGGCTTCAAATGTGGAAGGCTGTTAAAGAATTTTTGCAATTGTGTGATGTTTGTTTAAGATCAAAAACTCCTTGCCATTGATCTTACAGACTTCTCCAACTATTACCTATACCAAATCAACCTTAGTCTTCTATTTCTATGGATTTCATTACAAATCTTCCAAATTCAAGTTTATATGATTCTATATTTGTGATTGTAGATTATTTGACCAAAATGGCATATTTTGTATCATATACAAAATCTATCATAGGTGAAGAAACATCTAAACTCTTCCTTGACAACATCTATTGCTATCATGGATTATTAAGGAATATTATATCAGACAGAGGGACGTAATTTGTGTCAAGATTTTGGAGAATGCTTTTTAAGATTTTAAAGGTGGACATAAAGCTATCTTCAACTATCAATCCTCAAACTAATGGACAAACAAAGTGTGTAAAGGAAGTCTTGGAGCAATATTTAAGGTATACCATCAATTATCAATAAGATGATTGGACAACTCTCTTACCATTGGCAAAGTTTTCTTATAATAATACAATATATTCTTCTATGCAACAAACATCTTTCTTTGCTAATTATGGTTACCACCAATGACTTGATATTTTTGATTTTTCAAAAGTTGATAATCCAATAGCAAAAGATTTACCAAATTATTTGTCAGAGCTACATGCAATAATGACGGTGCAATTAAAAGAAGCTCAAGAACAACAAAAAAGTAAATGTAGATACATATTGTAAAAAACAACTACAATTCAATATGGAAAACAAGGTATGGTTACTTTGTCGCAATATCAAGACTACTCGTCTTTGAGATAAATTGCACTATTGTAGGCATGGACTTTTTTTTTATTTCTAAACAAATCAATCCAATTGCATATCGATTACACCTACAAGAGTCCATGAAGATCCATTCTAAATTCCACGTATCTCTTCTTGAACCATACAAGATAGCGAGCATACCAAGAATGAGACAAGTGCCACCTCCTCCTGTAGACAATGAAGAATTTGAAGTAGAAAAAATCTTAGAATTGAGGCAGCGCCAAAATAGGTTATAATATCTTATTCATTCACACGGATACAATATTAATAAATGCACATAGAAACCAGGAAAGAATCTTGTAAATGCAGCAAAAAAAATAGAGGCTTTTCATCAACAACATCCATCAAAATCAAGATGAGGATCTTTTCAAAAAAAGAAACATGATCTAGACAAGATAACATTCTATTTTCTATCTTTGTTTATAGCTTCTTTGTATTTTTGATGTTAAAGAGATGGAGAACCAACAACTAGCAGATTCAACTCAAAAACCTTTGTTTGTTGATTTATCAAACGAGACATTCCGACTATCACAACTTTCAAAATGACGAAATAGAAATGAGGACCCTAAAGAATGACATGTCCTTCCTCAGATTGATGGCAAAATATAACATAATTGATATCACGACTCTGGAAGAGACTTCCAATATTTGGTGATACTTTTAGAGGTAGGAAATATTCATGATGGTATTCCTAATGTTTTCTTTGAAGAGAGTTATGAAGGCCTCAACAATAATCAAATAATAGGGTGGTCCTCTTGCCTTGGTATGGGACATTATCAATGGCTGAGAAAATCTATCAACTACCTTCAAAGAGAACAAAGATCAAAATATATGGCAAGCACAATTTGACGTATTCTAGACTTCTTCAACATATAATCACTGCTCTTTATGGAACTTGTTCCTAGAAGGGGAGATAATGTTACGGACATAAGATTCACTCCAGTAATTATTTAATTAATATAGACTAATAGAAGTAAATAAAATAAGTTGATTTGATAATATCTGATAGACATGCTTTCTAGAAGCTTCATAAACATGAAATCACCTTTATACATGTCTATAGGTGATTGCTAGATTAGAAACTTGGTCAACAAGCTAGCCACATGGTGTACATGTTGATAGCTTGTGGAACAAGCTAGCCATGTGTTGCACATGTTGATTACTTGCGGAATAAGCCAAGTATGTGGCGCACATGTAGGAAACTTGTATGTATCTCACAAATTAGACACATGTAGGAGGTCCTATAGAATATTGCCATGTAGCTTTTAGATAGATAGTATAAATAGAAACAAGAATGAAGCCTTCTTCAGTCTTGTCAACTCCTTTCTTGCTTTTAGTCCAGTTTCAAGAGTTTATAGTTTTCTTGTCTTGTGGCAATAGCCATTCTAATTTTTTTTAATATACATACTTCCTTACTTTTATTTTGTTATACTTCTTAATAGAAATTTTATATATTTATTTGCTTTCATTGAATTCTTGTCCTTGATATTTGATTAGGATTTGATTAGGATTTGATTAGAATTTGATTAGAATTTGATTAAGATTGTTAAAATTTGATTAGAATTGTTAGAATTTGATTAAGATTTGATTAAGATTTGATTAAGATTTGATTAGAATTTGACTAAGATTTTACTAGGATTTGATTAAGATTTTATTAGAATTTGATTAAAATTGTTAAAATTTGATTATGATTGTGAGGATTTGATTAAGATTTGATTAAGATTTGATTAGAATTTGACTAAGATTTTATTAATTTTTGATTAAGATTTGATTAGAATTTGACTAAGATTTGACTAGGATTTGATTAAAATTTGATTATAATTTTTATTTTTAATATTTTAAAGGATTTTTATTTTAATATTTTTTTTGAATTATATTAAGATTTCTTTAAGATTTCTTTATTATTTTTTTATGACTTCTTTAGAAGTTCTTTGGAATTTATTTTTGTGTTCTTTTATAATTAATTAAAAATCTAATTGAAATTTTAATGGTTGGACATATTTATTAATCTTTAATTGCAAATTTTACAGAATTTTATTAGAAGTATTAGGACTTGTTGTTATTTCCCTTTTATCTTCTACAACCAAGTGCCGAGCGCATTTTCAAGCAAGACTTCATGACATACAATACCATGGCATCTTCTTTTTATATATTGTAGAAATGGCAAAAGATCAAAGTCCACTTCGTTCAATATTTCCAAAAAAAATCATGTTTACTATCATCATCCATCCTAGTACCATAACTTATAGCTTCCATTATTGCAATCCCATTTGCTACCAAATAATCTTTAATCAGTGCTTTCATACCTCCTTTATCAAAGTTGATTTAGAAAAAATCATTAGTTTTTTTTAATGTCACTTTTCCATCTTTCTAAAAAATAATGCCTTGTTACACCATTTTATTGAATTCTGTGCAATCTTTTCAAGAATGAGAATTATCATCACAGCAAATACATCTTTGTACATATCCTTATTTAGAAATAGCCTTTGAATTTGTTATAGAAGTCTTCTACTCAAGCCTTGTAAATTTGATTTGAAAATCCTGTATTTCACGTATAATTTTTTCAATTCCTACATCTTTTTTTTTAGTGTAATCATTAAAGGTTGGATAATAGGTATTGTTGATCGTAAAATAGGCACTTGAGTTTTAATTATTGGACAATTTAGAAGTTCTTGGAAGACATTCTTCCACGCATTAAGAAATGAATATTTCTTGGAAGACTCTAATTGGATCACGAAGAAGTCATTTTTGGAATAGATTGAGCATTTTAATAAAAAATTATAAGCTACCAATTTGTTAAAAGAATTTAAGAGGCAATATTCTTGATTATCAAAAGTGGAGAAGATAACTTCTCTTATATATTTTCTTAACTTTGGCAATATATCAAGCTCAAATAATAAAATCATCTTCTTTTCAAAAACACAATTCAATTCTATTTTTTAGACATAATATCTCAAATACTTAGAAATATTCCTTCCATCAAACTGATCAACCTTGTTAACCATTGCTTGTAATGCTTTGATTGCCAAAGCCTCTTTGCAATTATTACCTTGTTGTTATTGCATAAATAATATAAATACTTAAAATATATTTATAATATTTAGATCTAAGTATATACCTTATCCACTAAAAAAAAATCTACTTGAAGCTCTACTTGAAAATCTACTTGAAGTGCCACTCCATGTTCCATCAAAAATTCTAAATTCAACTTTTTTGCCTTCTTACACCATCAATTTTAAATAACCATAAATAAAATCCAACATCTTCTATCTCAAACATTCATATTGGATTCACCACTTATGTTGTATTATGTGTTGTCTTGTTTGGAAATGCACAAGGCATTTGGCTATGAAAGATGAAGTTGTAGTTAACAAGTATACAAATATCCTTAATAGGTTTTACCTATATAAGAAGAATGTAATTTGAATTTCAATTCAAAAGTCCTTAAAACCAATATAAAGTATTCAAAAACACTCTTTTAAATAACTTCAACTATACATAAGCTCTAATTGCTTTGTTACTTTTACAATTAAGCAACTTCAATTTTTCTTTGCAAGTCCTAATCCTAGTCAATGAGCTTCAATAAGTTATAATTCTCAATCTAACTATTCATTGGATATAAAATTTTATATACAAATATTATTATAAGTCTTCTATATGTTTAAAATTTTTTAATCCAACCCAATTAATAGATTGTAGAAAAACATCCAAAAACCATACTAATATCCTTTGGCGAGAACCTTAAAAGTTGATGCAGATATTCCAGTAGTAATTTCTCCTTCTTCAATTGTTAACTTCAGTTCAAAATTGGTATATAGCTTGATCTCTAAGTCTTCTAATAGCATGCCAAATTTCACCTTGTTTTGACTAATAAATCTCTAGATATCACAAAAATCCTAAACAACCCCAAACTTCCAACTTTTCGTACCTCCTTGCACTAATGATTGAATATCTCTCAACCACATTATTAAATTATTACAAAATTTTATACACTCTTAGCACATCTAATCAACCATATATTTTTAAATTTTTAATAATATTAATTATACCAACTGCACAAACTAGTTGAAAGTGCTAGCCCTAATTTTATTGTATAAAATCCAACTCATCAATACAAATTATAATTTTGAATAATGATTGCAAAGTCATTCCAAAACCTTCCAAAATAAGTCTTATGCCTTTGGAACAAGCTTGAAGCTAGCTCTCAAACTCTAATTGCTTATCTCTAAATGACTCTATATATTATCCTTGGTGCCTATTTTAGTCGCTAGAGGTTTGATTTTGATCCTATTCTATAAACAGTTGACCCCCAAGTATCAATCCAACCTATTTTAGGAATTTTTAAGCTTGATCCTACCTTTAATTTATATCCTATTATCAGCCATGCCAATTGGTTGTCTCTTTTATTCTATTTTTATTAATTTATAGCTTTTTAAAAGAAATAAAAGAATTTTTACAATCTAGACGGAAAAATTATTAATTAACTTTTATCTACTCGCTATTAAGATAAAAAAATAATCTAAGAGGCTTTTATAAAATCTTTTTTAAGTGTCTTGAATTCCTATTGAATGAAAATAATTGAATATTAATTAAAAAATTATTCTTATTTATATTTTCACCACATAAACGTATTACAACACGATAGTGGTGTTCTCATTGTTATCATATCTCTACTTCCATATGCAAGTTGAAATTGATCATAGTTCAAATATAAATCATTAATTGAATATATTATCCTTTGTATAAATACTTTGGCAAATTCATCTATTAAAGGTCTTATATTTGTATTTCTAATAGTTATTATATTTATTAGTTGCATATCTTGGATAAATCATAGTGATCCATTTATCTTAGATACTATGAACTAATGACTAGAATATGGAATAAAAAAAGGCTCCAAAATCTTCATTTATATCTTTTCTTTTAATAAGTCTATCAATTTAGGCAAGTGAACTCTTGGCACTAAAATTGGTCTCAAGTTCTAAGGCTGATACAATATTGTGAAGATAACCATAGGAGCTATAATATTAGGATCTGTACATCCTATTTCATGAGGTTCAAAAACAAATGATTTACCTTGTTTTGCAATCATTTCTTTGAAATATACAATTTTTTCTAATAATAAAGAATCATCAGATCCAATCCTTAATTCTTCAAAAGTCTTCTTAGTGAATTGATGTCTAATACTCTTTAGATCTTTTAAATTCTTCTCTCATGATGCTTCTTCTATTTATTCTTTAAAATCTTTTGGCAAAGGTCCCACAATAAGTTTCACCTTCTCATCCATTGTCTTATATTTTGTTTTCACAATAATCTCTAATGTTTGAAAAGATTCAATTATAAAATAAATTTTCTTTGAATGAATTTGCACAACCTTATCATCATTTTCTAATGCAATTGATGTAATAAATTTCAAAGAATCTTTCTATTCATTTTTTTATAAACACCAAAAATTTTTTCATTATTTTTTAATGTTTTTAATTTATATAATTTTTTTTTAATATATATATATATATATTTTTAATTTTTAATTTTCTTATATATAATACTTCTATTTTTAAAAATATCAATAAAACTTATATCAAAAGCACCTATATCTTGCAAGAGTACCTTCCTTTTTGTACCTCCATAATCTTGCTTTAAAGTGGTACTTTTCTAAAATCCTTAAATTCTTCAATAATCCTTGATAATGGATTTTTTCTCAATTTGTCTCGACTTTTCTTATGATTGAAAGACATAGTCAAAAGTTGTATTATCTTTATTCCATCTTTGTTGAATATCCGTGCATAAGTGTTATTTTTGTTTGTCTCACTTACTCTACCAATACTGCCCAGAGTAAATCTGTAAAGGAGGATTCGAATACAGGGAGAGACTATCTGCATTGAATTAGACTGTTATGGTCACACAATTAACCACCTTCTGAATATTAGAGTCCAATGCACACGTACACGATTTTTTTAAATATTGCCATCTATTCTATTGATTCTGCTATTTTGCAACTAAAGATAAATTTTATGACACAATCTTCTACCAATTCTCCTACTGTAATCTTATATCTTCTTCCGAATTCATAACAATAATCGGCAATGTTACACCATTTCTATAGACTGTATTCACTGCTTCTCTCTCTAATCACTGGAAATAATTCCTCATCCAAAACATCCCTCATAACAAATCGTTTTTTCAATATTCTCCACCGCTCAGCTCTCACAGTCAATACGGCATGACAATCTCATCCACAATCAAACTTCATTGACATATCCAGTCTTCAACCTCCAATTCTCTACAAACAACTATAATTTCTTACTCATCCACATATATAAAATTTCTTGTTTTATTATTATACTTCATCATTAACATGGTATAACCCTTCGGAATAGAATTCGGATCCTCCACTACAGCCTAACAAAAAAAAAGAGAGAAGTAGCACCAAGCTTATCCCGGCTCAAGACTATCACAATCTCGCCCCGACTCTTATATTCCAAATCAATTTATACTTATCCTAATTTGTGGTAACTCCTACACAATTGATGATAACTATTTTTGCTAACTTCCTGATCCCTTCTACCTTCTAAACTAGCCATTTATTGGCTTCTTACCTATTCTTAATCCTACAAACTATGTATTGTAAATCCTAAAATTCCTACCTATTTTACATAGCCCCACTCCTAACTATGCAGCGTCCTTGCAAACACAGAATTGATAGAAAAAAAAAACATTTGTTATGAAGCTGGCTCTTTGCGCCTAGATTCTTCGTAGGAGGTTCTTCTGCATCTCGCTCTAATAGCACGTCCTCATCTTCCTCCAATAAATCCACATGATTACTCTTCAACTGCGCTGATAAATCTTCATTATCCGCCTCCAATTCCCGAACTTGAGTCTCCAATTGTAAAATCCTGGCATTTTCCACCTCTAATTAGCACTCTTGTTGCTACATCTTCTCCTCCAGCTCACTAATATTCAAAATTGATGGAATAGATACCTATGGCCGAACAACATTGGCCAAATCGCCCTCCAATTTTTCCACTTCACCCTTCAATGCACCAATTTCTGCTTGCAGCTTATCCGTTCCAATTCAATATTGGTCTCCCAATTCTACTTTTTTTTGTTCCAATTTTGTTACTTTATCACGTTTTGTTTGCAACTGATTTTTCAATGCTTCCCATTCCAAATTCCATATCCTGCGATTTTCTATTAATTCTTGTTTTTGGCCGTTCAAGATTCTTTGTATGCGATCTTTATCATTCGTCCAATTTTTCTTTTCCTCCGCTAACTTTCGCTCCAATGCCAACTTGGACTCTATCTTTGCCCTAATAAGATGGCCCTGTTCTATAATTCGGCAGCTTTTCTCTATTATCTCCTTCCTGCTCACCTCCAATTATTTTCTTAGATTTCCTTCCAACTGACCTATGGTAAGTTGCAATTGAGAAATTTGATCCAATATTACTTCCGTGAGGTTCCCTCCTGCTAGTATCCTAGTGTTCAAAACTGGAGCCTCAGCCACCCTCTCAATCACTACACAAATTGAAGCCCGCCCTGATGTAGTCTTTGAGATAGCCTCCTATTCCCGCGATCTACTTGATTCCCCAATTTTGTGCACCACTACCCCTCGACTTACTAGTAAACTCCGCATACCTTATTGCGGCATTGGAGAAGGTACACTTTTTTCCACTGCTGGTTGAGTTAACGTATGTGCAATAATGGAGTGCACATAGTTAGAGTATAGCAAAGAAGCAAATTTATCCGTTTTTTGCTTAGCTCCCATTTCTGCATGGATACAGGTTGCTACAAAGGTTGTCCAATTAAACACCATGCCTTCAAGTGTTCCAATCGCAGCAAACAATAAGCGCTTGGACATACATGTGGTATGCCAGTTCAACCCGAACCATTTCTAAACGAATCGCATCCACTCCGCAAGCTCTGGAATAAGTGCCTTCGCTACTTTCCAGCCTTGATTCTTCTCAAAAGACGCCATGTCTCCTTTGAAGTAACTTCTCGGTCTGAAGTCATTGGACACTTCGACGCCTACTGCTAATTCACCTATTAATAAATATAATATCTTTTGTAAGATACTCTCATCCATCCCAATTATTTTTTCTTTTATTATACTTGAACCATCCTCTGGGTCGTAATTTTCTAAATACTCTGCAACTAGTTCTACATCAATTGGAGGCAAATTATTCGATCCTCACAAAAACACGTATATCTGTGCATTTCTAAAATCTCTCTGTCTTTGTAGAGAGCAACAGATTTCCAACTTCATTGGCTCCATGTTGGTAACCACCATTAGGGACGATGATTGCAAGTTACTCTTACTTCGCACATTTCGGACATTCTCCTCTCTGTCCGCAGCTCTCTTTGACCTTTCCATCGATATTGTATAGTGCTGACTATGTACTCCTTGCTCGGACTAATCGTTATTCTATGACTATAGAAAACTCTACACTCTAATAAGTATATACTCGGACAACCAATCTCAAAATAGAATGTTAATGAAAACTCTCACTAAGTGCCCCACTCCTAATCTTTTACTCAGGGTCTAAAGCAACAATTTTTAATCCAGTGTATCAAATCATCACTTCCGATTTGCCTGACTAGTCCATATTAGGATCCAAAACTGACCATCAGTTGTCTTTTCTAACCATCATCCACCTTCAATAAAGATAAGCTATCATGAACATGTACACCCTCTTCCCTCCAGTTTTGCAAATCCGTCCCGAGTTTACGTAAAATAAAGATGTAAACAGTTGTCGTTAAATCGGGTGATAAATTGAGTATCCATAAAATCTTCTAATTAAATTAAACCATTAGGAAAGGCTTCAATTACTTGATAAGGTCCATGCCAACGGACTTCGAATTTCCTCGAAAAATTGTGAAAGCGACTATCATAAAGAAATACTAGATCATTGGACATAAAAGATTTAGGATGTAATTTACTATCATAATAACTCTTACGGTGGCGCTATATAGCTTCCATACTTAAAAGAGCCGTAGCCCTAACTTCATCTAATTTTTTCAATTGAGCTAACCGATGTTGGAAGGATTCCTAGTCACCAAGATGTTCATCCAATGTAATTTGTAAACTCGAAACTTCCAATTCAATTGGTAATATTGTCTCTTGCCCATACATCAATTGGAAAGGTGTGGAACTGGTAGTCACTTTATACGCAGTACGGTATGGCCACAAGACTGCAAACAATTTTGTATTCCAGTTCGTTCCTACACCAGACACTGTTTTAATTAAAATTTTACACAAAATACCATTGGTCCTTTCAGTTTGCCCATTGATCTGAGGGTGATATGGGATTGTCTTCCGATGCTTGATCTCATATTTATTTGTCAAAGCCACAATTGTAGAATTAATAAAATAGATCCCACGATCACTAACCAATTCCTTGGGACATCCAAATCGAGTAATAATATTTTCATATAAAAATGTGGCTATGATATTGGCATTATCAATTTTTGTTGCCATCGCCTCCACCCATTTTGTCACATAATCAGTTGCTACTAAAATATATCTTTTCTGCCTATTACGCAAGGCTGGTGCGATTGGTCCTACAAAATCAATATCTCATTTTTCAAACGGTGCTTATACTAAAATTGGTACCAACGGTATGGCAGAAGTTCTAGTAGGTCTATCAATACACTGATAAGGATCACAACGTCGGACGTATTGGTGTACATCTGAGAACATTGTTGGCCACCAATATCCAACCATTAAAGCTTTGCGGGCATTGCTGTCATCGGCAAAATGCCCTCCACAACTATCTGAATGACATCCTTCCAATATGGTACGTATTTCACTTTGAAAAATACAGCGGCATAGAATTCCATCTCTCCCTTGCTTATACAAGGCGTCTCCAATCATCGTATATGGCGCATATTTCAAAATCAAGCGTTCCTTAAGTTTCTCACTATATGTAGGTGGAAATGTCTGAAATGTCAGATACTGGATCAATTCACTATATTCTAGGGTGATTATGTCGATGGCAAATAATTCCGCATCAGGAAGTGCATCATGGATAGGTTTGTTACCAAATATATTGGACAATCGAGATAAATGATTTACATTGGCATATTTCTTTTCTGGTCAAACATTAATAGTAAAATTAAATTCTTGAAGGAGTAACATCCATCGAGCAATGCGGCCAGTCAATTGAAGTTTATTAATCATATACTTGAGAGCATCATGATTGACATGAAACACAAATGGATAACCAAGCAAATAATGCCAAAATTTTTGGATAGAATAGATCATGTCCAAGGCTTCCCATTCAATCGTAGTGTAATTTTGTTTTGCAGCAACAAATTATTGATTAGCATAATAGATGGGATGATCCAAACCTTTTTCATCTTTTTGACTTAACATGAATCCAATATCAACATTCAAGGCATCAACATAAACATGAAAGGATTTTGTCCGAGAAGGTGCAACAAGTAAAGGTGCTGACACCAATTTTCGTTTTAACTCCTCAAATGCAACTGTACAATTCTAAGTCCAAATTAGACTAGATCCATCTGATGGCAGTTTTTTTAAGAGATTTGTTAACAGTTGACATATTTCTACAAATAAATGAATAAATCGCCTATAATAGCTGATATGGCCTACAAAATCCCGAACACGAAACA
Source organism: Physcomitrellopsis africana (assembly GCA_036785485.1). Taxonomy (NCBI): domain Eukaryota; kingdom Viridiplantae; phylum Streptophyta; class Bryopsida; order Funariales; family Funariaceae; genus Physcomitrellopsis; species Physcomitrellopsis africana. Next base: position 72,729 of record JAWRVF010000622.1, on the reverse strand, counting down.
TTGTTTCTGGCTTTGGTAAAGTCAATATATGAGTAATTTTATCTGGTTCAGTAGTAATACCAATCGCGGAAAAGATGTGTCTCAAAAGCTTTTCCAATGGTATGCCAAATTGATACTTCTCAGAATTCAAAGATATCCCATATTTATCACATTGGTCTAAATAGTTACCAAGACGTTCCAAATGATTTGTTGTCGTACTAAATGTGCAAAAATCATCTAAAAATATCTCCATTCATAATCATAAATAGTCTTGAAATGCTTACATCATTACTCTTTGAAATGTGGCCGGGGCATTACATAATCCAAATGGCATCACTTTATAAGCAAATGTGCCGCAATATGTAGTACAAGTAGTCTTCAACTACTCCTCTTCTCCAATTTTTATTTGATTATAACCCAAAAATCCGTCCAAAAAGAAATAACATTCATGCCCAGCTACTATGTCTAGTATACTATCTGTAAAAGATAAAGAAAAATAATCCTTTTTGGTAGCCACGTTTAATTTATGAAAGTCTTGACAAATATGGATTTTTTCATTTTTCTTCGACATTATCACAATTGATGAAACCCATTCACTATACGAGACTGGATAAATGAAGCCCACATCTAAAAATTTATCTACTTACTCCTTGACCATGAGAGAATATTTTGGATTAAGACGATGTTATCTTTGACGAACTGATGTAGCATCTTGATCTAAAGTAATTCAATGCTCACAAACTTCAGCAAGAATATCTTTTAAATCCACATACGACCAATCAAAAGCAGATTTATGATTTAGAAAGAATTCTTTCCAATTTCTCATTTCTGTACCCGTAATACCGATGTCGTGTTGTGATTTGGCTACTATATAAAAAAATTGTACATGTATATTTAATGTATAATTTACTACTTAGCTAAATGAAAGTCATATCAGTGGATTTAATTGGTTATAGGATGTGATTAGGTTGTTAGTTTAGAAAAGATCTATTAAAAGGATTATTATTAAGGTTTATACAACCTTATTTTCTTTTTAGTAGTGACTTTTGAAGTTAATTTTATATTGATAGTAACTTGTATATATCTTAAGTCACCTTTGTTAGACATTGGTGATCCTTAAGATCTTATTTACTTCTTTTATTTGGTGCTTAAAGCACCAAGTATGTAAATCTTATAAGAAGAAGGGTTAGAAAAGGGTTTTTAGTGTAAAAAGGATAGTTTGGCCATCCATGTGGATGAATAGAGGTGGATGATAGAAATCTCTATTTTAATTGGCCAAAAATCATGCCCAATGGGCTTCAAGGAGGCTGCCCGAGGGTTTATTAGGAGTTAGGGTTTGTTTTTCGAAAGAGGTCGAATATCAGAGACTAGAATCATAAGGTTTAGGTTTTTGGATCTGGTTTAGGTGCAAATTTTGTGTGATTTGCACTTTTTATGAAGAAGTTATAGGCGCCCAAAGTTAAGGTGTTGATTTTGGACCTATTGTCACTCTTTTGGGTATAACTCGCGCATATAGAGAGCAATTGAGGATCGGCAACTAGGGTTAGAGAGAGCACTTTCATGGCTACACATTCTATGTATGGCTTGATAAAATCTAAGCTAAAATAAAGTAGTTATTGGGAGTTGAAGTCAGTGCTTACAAACTTAAGGGTAGTAAGTGACCCGCTTACATAGTGGTTACATTTTGAGCTATATCTCAAGTAATTTGATAGATTTTTGGCTCACAATTTTTAAGAGTATATATGCTTATGTGACAAGACTATGTACAAAAATTTTGTGGCATTAGGATTTTGGGTTTATGAGATATAAGGAAAATAGTGCTTTGGTGTCTCTGAGCTAGGGTTTTAAGCACCTACTAAGGATTTTGAGATATCAGACGATCGAAAACGAATTTATGGTTGATGCTTTCTTGTAATGAAACTTAAAAAGATTATCTACACTTTAAACTAAATTTTATAAAAATTGAATGGTTGGATCAAGAGTTATTGGACTCTAAAGTTCAGCAAGAAATAGGTCCTTACAGATGAATAAAGTTTTGAAGGGTTTTTGTGGAAATTTGAACCCTTTTTGTACAAACTTACTTGAATACAAGAGGGTTTACATATATAACTTCTCTTTTGAGAGATTTTTTTATTATTTATCCTTTTTATTGAGGACAAACGACCTGTTGGATTTTGCCATCAAAATTCAAATAAACTCTCTACAGCCAGGTATCTAGTGTATTCTCAAATAGAAGGCCATGTCATACGGCACCAGTGTTTACTTTGATAATCTGGGATATTTCATCAGAATCCAAGTTAATGGATTGGCACACAAGTTCCTCATTAATCCCCGGTTTGATTTGCCTCTCCTGCTCTGAACCCTTTATATGGTTCAGCAAATCGGACTTACCCAATTCTGGTTCCAATGTATCGACTTCATATACCATGCAATTATTCATCCAATCCGCAATGACATCATCAAAATTTGCTACATCCTCCTGATACAAAAAATATTCCCCTGGTCCTTTATATTGGTATAACACGCCTTGCTTCTGCATGTGAATTAGGTCCTTATCAACTTGCATCGCATTATTAACTTTGTCATACTGTGCCTCAAATTGGCCCTCATCATCAGATGTTGCTTCTATGCCCATAATTTGAGACTCCCCATGATATTAAACTAGGTACATTTGTAAAAAAATCTTGTCACTATCCTCTCTCTACGATGTCGGATAGAGAGAATTTGCCTTGGAAAAACGCCGGGTTCCTAGCTGCTATTAGAACTAGCAGGGAATATGAGAGGAAGCCATACAAGTATGTTCTATACTTGCACAATATTTGTTCAAGCTTTCAAGTTATACTTGTATTATACTTGTATAAGTCTTGTACAAATATAAAGTATAAATACTTAAATAATACTTATATAAATACTTATATAAATACTTATATAATACTTGTATAAATCCTTGGTATAATACTTGTACAAATACTTATACACATATTATGTAAAATATTTGTAGAATACTTATAGAATACTTATAGAATACTTGTATAAATACTTGATATAAATATAAGTATATATACTTGTATAAAAGGTATAAGCAAAGTATGTATGTATTCAAGTATACCTCAAAATACAACCGCATATGAGGAATACAAGTTATATAACAAGCTGAAACTAAATATATCACTAAAAATTCATCCAAAGTTCGAATCAAGCGTGCTTATAGCCTATGGAAAGCCAATAATCCATTGTAAAACATATCAAAATTTCACAAATAGGTGACTTACCGTTTAAAAGTTATGGCTAAAAGAAGTAGGCACTAAAATTTCCAAGCAAATGCAAAGGTAGCAAAGCTCCTCTTCACTTCAACCTTTGTTGTGATCACTTCCCTTCTCCAAATTGGACATACAATAGCTTTTTAGAAAGCTCACTCCATCATATAATTTATTCTAAAATTTTGCATGCATGCCTCTCAAACTCCAAATTTCGTAGCTAGTTGATTCTACTCTTGAAACCCTAGCAACAATTTGCTCTCTTTGACACTTCACGGCTCATAAAACTTTCATAAAAGCTCCAAATGTATTGACTTTTTTTTATGGAAAGCTTACACAAGCTTTTATAAGCACCTAAATTATCAAAAAGATTGAAGAGATTGTCCGACTTGGGTGGTTGAACAAAATCTCTGCCTCTCTTTATCGGGTGGTAGCAAATCCTTTCCCACTCTCAAGCTTACAACTTTTGCTCTCCAACTCCAAATGCTACAAAAGATGTCTTGATAAAAAGCTAGCATAATTTTCCACACTCTCTATAAATTTCACTAAGAAAGAGTTGCAATCAAACTTGTAGTGGTAGCTCGAAGTTTCTGTCCCTCTTCGTCGGGTGGCAGCAAACCCTACTCTACTAAAACAAGTATAATTTTTTGCTCACAACTCCAAAATAAGAAAGTGAATAGGTTCTAGAATCCTCATAATTTGAAGAAACATCCACCAATTTTCATTACAAACTCTTTTATCTCCTTGGAGCTATCTTTCTCCAAAGTTCACCACTCAAAATAGCCTCATCCCTCTCGGTCTAGCAAGAGGAGTATATCTCCCTTTCTTTCCATATTAGACTATGAGACGCTCACATGGGCAGCCAAATCCTATTGGATGGGCCTTATTCACCCCATGCTCTTCTTTCTTATCCCTCACAAGGTCCATTCTACCTCAAAAGTCAACAAAAAAGGTAAAACAACCTTTATTTTTCTTCTAATTATAAAAGAATCTATTCTAGGATATAAATAAGGTAGGAACAAAACAAATAGCCATCTTAACTCACTAACTAAGTGGCTATAATAAATCCTCTCTTTATAATATCTTCTAAAATAACCTCTAGCACTCACACATATATTAACAATAGATACAAGATTTTTAATATTTTTATATACTGCACGTAAATGCAATATGACAACAACCTCAATCGTTCCTAGCTTTGGCTTGATATAGCCATAGCCGACCTAATAATATTGGATATGATAAAATAGAACTCTGTGATCGAAAAACAATATAATCGATTTCATACGTAATTCCTGCGATTACGATATTAATATTGCGTAAGATACCCATTGGTTTTGTCCTACTATGATCTGCCATTCTCAATACCAATATTGTTGGAACTAATTGTTTTAAATCCAACTCCTCCATTGTATCAACGTTCATTAAGTTCACACTAGAGCCACCATCCACTTAAACTCCAGGAATGAAAACACCATCAATTGATACATCAATAGTTGGTGCTTTCAAATTGGAATTCAAACTAACTTCATGAATTTCTTTATTACAAACTCTACGTTGTATTAACGAGGAATTCAATGTAAAACGACATTCTGGCGCAATTGCTAACAATTGCTTCATTGTAGTAGAAGGTTTAATTTCATCCAAATCTTTCATAATATCATATGGTTTCATATTGGCAATGATTCTGAAGGCTTTCTTCTTTTTCATCGATTTTAATTTGACTCCTTGAGATAATTTTTTTATGGAGTTCGGAACTAGAACTGCTGAATGGACTTTGTCGTAATTTTTGTCTATGAAAGGATCTTTTAATGGATAAGGTGGCTCCCAAACCTTCGCAGATATTGATATTAATTTTGGTTGAACCATTATCTCGGGGTTAAGGACATCCTCAAGTTACACAGACAAATTGGATCCCCTTGTTGATAATACCTTTGATACTGATGTTAGATTTGGAGTACCATTCAATGAATTATATTTGTCCGCTACAACTGGTACTTCCAATTTTTGAATTGGATCTTTTCTTTTTTGTTGGGTCCTAGTAAGTACTACATGAACGTATTCCACCAGATTTATTGGAAAATCTTGTGGAACTCGATTATTGTCCTCCACATATTAGAGCATAATCATCACTGGCTCTAGGATTGGGACATTCACTAGCATAATGTCCTAGCTGCCTGCATCGATAGCATCGAAGTGGTCTTCTTCCTCCTCCATCTAATATATAGGATGTTGTTGTGGTCAGAGTTTTAGCCCTAAGAAACATTGGGTCTTTTATGTCTCTAGTTTCTCAAGTGCAAGATGAGATTCATAAAAGTCCATAAAATTGAAGAATTTACATGAAAACACACTTTATTAATCCTAAAATATTCTGCCTTCAGAAACTTGTCTACAATTTTGCTCATACATCCTACAATATCACATCAATTGAAGTGAAATTTAAAAATAAAGTACTTAAAGAAGTAAGGAACAAAATCCCATAAACTATTTGATTATATCTCATGTGGTTAGAGAGAACCATGTTGTAAAAGTAATCCCTCCATGTTGCCTTTGATTTTGGACCCCCTTTGCTTCACACCTTCATTGCTCTTCATTAAAGAAGACCTAAGTGCTGAAAATTGGTAGGCTTATAGCTTGTCTCATGTTGTAAACATTCTCCAAAGATTGCTCCAAAAGTCTTTTCCAAACTTGAGTTATAGGTTCCATCCTTCTTCTTTAATTTTGCCTTCTAACAACTCTAGATCCGACCACAATTTTCCTCATAACTCCTCGAATATAACTCCAATAGCAATAAATATTTTACACAACTTAATAGACTCATATATCTACAAATTCCAACAAATTTTACTCAAAATACTACTCTGATTACAAAGTTATGCTCTCTCAAACTTCAATAATTTGGAGATAGACCCCTATAACTTTGAAAGTGCATAACATTTTATTTATAAGACTAATGAGTATCAAACTTGCACTCATCTCTTCCTTAACTTACATAGATCATATCTATCAAATTTCACACTCAAGTACATCTCCTAACTTCCTTTATATCCAAAAAAACCCACACACATGCATTGCCTATGCAAATCCTCAACCTTGCCTTCACTCTATTTCTCTTTTCATTCTAACTGGTTACAATTTCACTCATTACTCTTTGCTCAGAGGTCATATTGACTTGAGATTTTGACACAAAGTAGTTAATTCTATAAAAAATAAAAACCTAACAAATTTTGCCACTAAAGTCTAAGTGGTTCATAAGAGCCAAGGCCCGAAATTTTGTAACCCTCACTGCCCTAGTCTTAAATACCTGCAAATTTCACGACTCATATCTTCCTTGATACTTAATCAAAAGACATGAGAATTATTTCTATGAATTTTTTTATCTTTTCTACTATAAACCTACAAAAAATTGCACTTAAAATCCTCTCTAAGCTTCTTCTACACACAAAAATATATACTGTCTATAAAAAAAATCCTATGCCTTCCAAAAAAAACTCTCCCTCTTCTCTCTTCACGACCCTTCCTTGTCATCTCCCTCCTGGTCTTCCTTATCCTCTTAGTCAAAAAGACCTCTTAGCCCATGTCTTTTCCACTTCCTCAACCTTTTCTTTTGGACTAACTTGAAGAAATTTCATTTTTCAAGGTAAATTTCCATTCTATCTTCTTACTACTAATTTTCTATCAATCTTTCTTCTATTCTTAATCTTTTTATTTTAATACATTCTTTTATATTTTTTACACTATGTTTTAATTTACAACATGACAGCATCTCGACTGATATATACCGGCTAGGCTTGTTCCAGGTTTGATGGATAAAGGATCCTGGCTGACCAATTGGTATTGTAGGATCTGAAATTGGATTCTGAATAGGTGGATACTGGGATTGTCCTTGCTAATTTTGCACAAAACCTTGAGAATTGGGATCACCTTCTTGGTTATACTCAAAATTTTAAAAATTATAAAAATTTCTATTTTATTTAATAGGACAATTCCCATTCTAGCCAATCCTATTTCCTATCTAAACTTGATTAACATCCCATGAAGTTGGTTGAATCATAGTTTGATTTCCTAACTGTTGTTGCCTTCTTAAATTCCAACAATTGGTGGTTACATGCTTACCTCTACAAAATGTACATTGCATAGTCATTTGCGGTGATGAGGGGCACTTCGTTACTAAATGGCCTTGCCCCTTACAATTACTGTAGCAAATATTGAGGTGCATATTAGTCAATTTATGCCTCTTTTTCTTATCTTTTGCCAGATTAACAACCAATTCGTCCATCTTCTTTATCAAAGTTAACAACAAAGTCTCATTTGGATCCTTTGATACTAATTCATTAGATAACTCCTTTATAGGTATTGGTTTTTAATATGGAGAATATGGAGAATACGAAATTGCAGTTGTTGGTGGTACAGCCTGCAATGGAACAACATTCACTATCCCTTACAGATTGACACTAAGATTTGCACCGTAGTCAATTGTCCTTGGGTAACTGTTCACTGTTTCATTCCAGTTTGGTATTTGATATCCTCCTTGAGATAGAATCATTGTAGTTCCTATGATTAAGAATTGATCATAATGACATTCTTCCCATATCTTAGCTCGGTCAAGTGAGGCAATCACAGTCGCAGGTTGGACCTCCTTTACAAACATCTTCAATTTTAGTTGATATAGTCCGTTAATCAATATAGACATAACAAACGAGTCCGGCATTTGGTTATTTGGCCATTTACAAAGGATATCTGCTACTCGGCTATAATATGACTACACCGCTTCTCCCGGTATCATTTTGCTATTCATTAATCTTTCTCTAAGATGTTCTTCAAATCCTATTGGTCAAAAATGAGTCAAAAATGTATTTTTTAATGCCTCCCAATTAGAAAATTGTCCCACAGGTTGGCAATTATACCATTCAAACGCCGTGTCTTTCAAGGTTGCTGGCAGCCATCTTAACCAAATATCTTCAATTCTACCATTGTTGGCTATACATGCGGTCAGGAATTGACACAAGTGTTGATTTGGGTTGGCTCCTGGCAAACCCCTAAAGGTAGGTAATGGAGCTATGCTAGTTGTGCAATCACTCACCGCACTTATTTGTACCGCAATTGGTACTGCTGGACCCTCTATCGCCATTGAAGGTGACAATGTTCTACTTACTTCCTTGTTAAAATAAATATTGCCTCCCTCAATTTTTTAGACTTTTAGGCCTTTACAATTTGGTATTATTATCTACAAATAATTTTATTGGTTGAAGTTGAGGTGAAAACGACGGTTTTTGGAATACACTAAATTGGCCCTTATTGGCAAGTAATACATTCCCTACTGAAGAATTAGCCTTGCTAGAATCGGTTGTATCCACTATTAAAAAAGTATCCAATAGAATATATAATTCTTCTGTGCTCCATTCTCTTTCCGTTAATGGGCTCAATCTTCCACCAATTCTCCTACTATAATCTTTTGTCTTCTTCCGAGCTCATAACAACAATCGGCAATGTTACACCATTTTCATAGATTGCATCCATTGCTTCTCTCTCCAATTACTGGAAATAATTCCTCACCCAGAACGTCCTTCAAAACAAATCATTTTTCCAATATTTTCCACTCTTCAACTCTTACAAACAATACAACATGACAATCTCATCCACAATCAAACTTCATTGACATATCCGGTCTTCAACCTCCAATTCTCCACAAAGAACTCACGCATCAAATAATTATAATTTCTTATTCATCCACATATATAAAATTTCTTATTTTATTATTGTACTTCATTATTGACATGGTATAATCCTTCAGAATAGAATCAGGATCCTCCACTACAGCCTAACAAAAGAAAAGAGAGAGGTAGCACCAAGCTTATCCCGGCTTAGGACTATCATAGTCTGGTCCCGACTCTTATGTTCCGAATCAATTTATACTTACTCCAATCTGTGGTACTTGCTACAGAATCGATGATAATTACTTTTTCTAACTTCCTCATCCATTCTGCCTTCTAAACTGGCCATTCATCAGCTTCCTACCTATTCTTAATCCTACAAACTATACATTGTAAATCCTAAAATTCCTATCCATTGTACAATAAGCTCAACCATCATCAAGTATCTTTGTTTCCATCTATATTGTTATAATATATGATTGTCTCAAAATAAATAGATAAGATGTTATATCTTAATCAAAAGAATTTTACTCTATTCCAACATCACCAATCTGCATCTTGATATCTAGGCAAGCTCCATATAATTCACCTCACATATTATTAGTCGCTTATATTGACCATCCATGCTCCATATTAATTAGTTATTTTTATTTTTTATAAAGATCTTTGGACATAAGATTTATTTTTGAATGGTGGTCAATTAAATCAACAATTGGTTTTTTTATATCTCCAACCTTTACTAATACTTCTGTAGTTGCTTCAATCTAATGATTTCAAGTCTAATGACTTAAAGCATCTATCTCTTTTTTACTCCAATTCTCAAAATATACTTGTTGATTATAATCTCTTTCCTTGCTTATTGATTATTTGTAGCAATTACCAAATCTTTCTTTATCCTTATATATCTTTATATCAATAATATGATTTAATCTTATTTCACTTATTAATTACCTCTTCCATTTAATACTATCAATAATAATATCATAAAATTCTTTCTTTGCAATCCCTAGAATCTTTTATAATGTGAATTCAATCTTAGCATTGAATATACGTTCTTCAAGTACCCCTTTTAAATCTATTCCTGCTTTAATATAGAAGAGTAATTTGTAAGCTATTGATTAATCTCTCTTTTATTTCTTTTTTTTTTTCCTTCAAAATTATTGAAGCATCTTCTATAGGTAATTTTTGTGAAGCCATATCATGAGCCTTGTTTCTTCAAGTTTACTTTTTAGAAGAATTTCCTTGTCTTGTATCATCAGAATCTCTCTTCTTCATTTCTTCTATTAAAGCTTCATGCTGGCTTTTAATAATGTATATATAGACTAAAAGAGCTTCTATTTGATCTTTCTGACTTGTAGCACTATAAATTATAGTAATAGTTCTTAATAATGCTTCTTATAGTATTTTTTTTTTTTTATATTATAAAAATGGCAGAAGATTAAAATCTACTTGTTTCTATATTTTTATTAAAGTCATCATCCACCTTAGCACTATAACTTATAACTTCTTGTATCACACTTCTATATGTTACAAAATAATTTTGAACCAATGCTTTCATATTGTTAGAGATGCAAGATAGCAAGTTATCAAAGAAACAACAAAAAGACTACAGAACTAGAATAATTCCAAGAACAAAGAACTAGATCATTGACAAGAACAAGAGATTAGATTGACATCAAGAAATAAGGCAATACTTTGGATTACTCCAAGACTTGTGTTGGCAAGACTGAGGTGCATCTTGATCTTGCCTCTTATTTATATTACAAGGCTTATGTCTTATTGAATCTTCTAAAAGTATCTTAAAAGATTTTAAAAAATTGAAGAAGATTTTAGAAGACTAAGGCAAATTTTAAAAAATTAAAGAAGATTCTAGAAGATTATAAAAAGCTATGATAGATTTTAGAAGATTGAAGAAGATTCTAAAAAATTCTAAAAGATTATAGAAGATTTTTAAAAGACTAAAGAAGATTCAAGAAGGTTTTAAAAGATTCTAAAAAATTACAAAAGATTTTAGAAGACTATTAAAGGTTCTAGAAGACTACGGAAGATTTTAGAAGATTACAAAAAATTCTAAAATGTAGTGATTTAAAATATGTCCATGACATCACCTCCCTTTCTAGTGACGAGTTCCATGAGGAGTCAAAGTGATTTGATGATCAAATCTAATATACAAGAAATCTAGAATTCATTGAAATAGAGAAGCAACATATTTTATCTTTTGTTTGTTGGTTATTAATTCAACAAGACCCTTGAAGAGAGTCAATGACCTCCAAATATAACCTCTATTGTATCATCATTCCATCCAAGAATTTACTCTTTATTGCAACCTTCATAACATCCTCCAAACATAATTTTTGGTCTACCTAGAGTCACTCTTTTAACTTCAAAGAGTATTATCAAAGTTCGGATATTTGAATCAAGATTTTTGTGATGAGGCCGTATCTCCAAAGACTCCAAATGTGGCCTTATTTGATATTAGAATATTCCTTCTTTGCCTTATTTATATTCTTTAAATCCAATAGATTGTGAAAGTTGTAATGATTCTCTAACCGCTTATATGGCAAAAGAGTCTTCTGACTCTTGTTCTTACAATTCCTTTGAAACACAAAGATTAGACATGATAACTGATAAGCTTCTAGCAAGATCTATTCTATGTTAGTAAAAATAACTATACACAAGTAAAGGTCTTGGCATGGCTCTTTTCTTTTTACATTGGTCTTCTGTTGTTGGTAGACAAGCATTATATAGAAGCCAAGAGATATTGATGTTTAAAAAATCTTCAATGGTGATTGAATCTAGGATTTTTAAAATATCATTGATGGAATTTTTAAACTTTTTCAAATGTATTCTTAGGATTATCTGAAGGTTTTCACATTCTTTTGCTAATTCAATAGTCCTTCCAATGAATATAATATTCCAATCGTCCATATCTTATACGTGAATCTAATATTTCATCTACTTCATATTGAAGCTTTTGAATGACTTCAATCAAGGTTGGTAGTGGAAGAATTCTTCTAATAATACTTGATTTATAATAGATTTTTAGAAACAAAACATAGAAGACTAAATGAATATGCATGCTACTTGATAGTTCAAAATAAAAACTTATTAGATTTACTTAGTGGAGAATTATAAATGGTCCAAGTCTTTAATAGTTTAACTTCCATGATAGTCAATTTATTTGTATATTTTGTTGAAGTAATTAGACATGATTTCCTACCTTGAACTTTGGTTAGTTGTTATGATGAATGTCTACATAGTCTTTATATTGATCTTAATCCATTTGTAGTTGGAATTTTAATTTTTCATAGATGGCTTTTAAGTATGTAGCTTGATTTTCTGCAATAGGACTTTCCACATCTTTAATTTGGAATGGATTTGCTTTAGAATGGTATCCATAATTTAAGAAGAATGGAGTTTACTTCATTGAAGAATATTTGAAATTATTATATACAAACTTGGCCAATAATAAAAGATCCATTCAATTATCTTATTAATAATTTATACTATAACAAAGATACTATTCCAAGATCTAATTTACTTGTTCTGTTTGACCATTGGTCTAAAGATGATAAGTTAATGAAAGATTGATCTTGACCTTCAAAAATTACCACAAAAATTGAATCTTTTCCATTAGAAATTGAAAGTGGTTGGAAAAGTCCATATGGTTGGTGTCTTGAAACCTTTGCTTGGGCACAAATTTTACATGATTAGATGAATTTTTTCACCAATTTCTACATTTGAGGCTACCAATAGTCTCTTGGTGTTAATTCCAAGGTCTTATTGATGCTAAAATGTTGAGCTACTAGAAAGTCATATTGTGCTTGAAGAATTTGAAGTCTTGTAGGATTTGGAAGAATATACAAGAGATCCTTGAAATATAACAATCCATCTTTAAACTTGAAATTATTATTTTTTTTTACATGTGCATTTTTTAAATATTACTGAATGATCTTTATAAATAGATCTATCTTCATTGCTTTTTGGATTTTTGTCTTGAGAATTGTATCTGTATAGATAGATATTGTCAATGTCTTTAATTATAAATTGGATGGCTTAAACATGACTGATTTTTGTTGATCCAATACAATATCTCTTATTCTTGGCATAAGATATGATCATTAAGAAAGGACATCTGATTTCCCTTAAAGTTTTTTTGGGCAATATGTAACCACATAAATCAAACCAAGATAATGACATGGTCCATCATACTTACCGACGATTCAAAACTTGAGCACTCATAAAATATTCCAAATTTTTGTGGTCAATATAAATTATGATTTTGTATTGAGTCCCCTCCAGCAAATGGCGCCACTCTTCAAAAGCATCAACAATTGCCAATAGTTCTTTATTGTGGATCTTGTAATTGATCTTTGTAGCTGAAATTTTTTTAGAATGGAATGCTATTGGATGTAATTGACCATCATCACCAATTTGAGAGAGTACAAATCTAAGTACAAAATCTAAGGCATCCCTTTTTAGAATGAATGGTTTTGTTAGATCTGCATGGACAAGTATAGGGATTGAATTTAAGGATTTTTTTAGCTTTTTGAATGCTTCTTCAGCCTTGTTGTCCCAAATAAATTTTTTCTTGCCTATAAGTCATATTAATAGAGCTGCAATCTTGGAATAATCTTTGATGAAGATTCTATAAAAATTTATGAATCCTAAGAAATATTATATATCTTTGATTAATGATGGTTGTTTTGACTTTATAATAATTTGTATCTTCTTTGGATCTATAAAAATCTCATTTTTAAAAGCAATATATTCCAAAAATTCAACTAACGGTTGACAGAAACAGTATTTTTTTAATTTGGCATATAATCTACTTTCTTGTAGTTTCTCTAATACCATACATACATGATATTCATGTTCTTATTTGTTCTTAGAAAAGATCAAGATATTGTCCACGTAATTGACTACAAAGTCATCTAAGTATTTCTATAAGGTATATTTCATCATATGCTGAAAGACTACATAAGCATTTGTAAGTCTAAAAGATATAATATTATATTCAAAATATCTATATCTTGTACAAAATTTTGTCTTCCATTGATCTCTTTCTTTAATCTTGACTACATTGCAGGTGCCTCTCAAATCAATCTTTATAAAGATCTTTGCCTATATTAATTATTCCAATAATCTTGAGATTAATAATAATAAATAGTGGTTTTTTATAGTTATCTTATTCAAACCTTGATAATCAACACACATTTATAAAGTACCATCCTTCTTCTTTACATATAAGATAGGAGCTCTCTCACGTGATTTTGAATGTCTAATAAAAATTTTGGCTAGATTTTCATCAATATATTTTCACAAGGTTGTAAGCTCCATTTATAAAAGATTATAAATTGGACCAAATGGAGGTTGAGCTCCATATTATAATTTGATTGCACAATCATAAGGACAATGTTCTAGTAACACGTCTATTTTTATTTTTTTTAAATACATCTTCAAAGTCATAGTATTAACTAAAAATATCTTATTTCAATTACTCCATTGGATCATTCATTGGAATAGCATACAATATAAATACAATATTTTTTTTTTACTGCTTGCATAAATGCTTTAGCTCCAAGAAATGAAGTAGCACCTCGTTTCTTCTTTTGATATTTGGATCTTAAAAAAATCTTTTCTAAACTCTAATCAATATCAAGATTATATAATTCAAATCAAAAGAATCCAATCATAATAGGATTTGTTGGACATCAAATAATCTTGAAGACAATGCATGATACTTGATCTCTTAGTATCACTTCCAATGGTTGGATTTCTTCAATAACATCTCTTGATATAAGATTTTATCTATTAATAATTTCAATGGGTGCAAGATGGATCTTCTTTATAAATACTACGTTGTGTTTGGTTGTAAAATCTTTATCTATAAAGCATACTAAGGCTCCAATATCTACAAGGACTTTAGCAAAAATCTCTTGTTTTAGGATTCTTATATGTATAAGAAGTATAAAACAGAATGTTAGGTTCAAAAGTAGCAAAAGACTTTTTTTTTATAGTTTAGATTTGGAAGTATCCAACAACAAGGTTCCTATTATGGCTAGACATTTTTATTTTCCGACCCCTCTAATTCACATGTTATACCTCATGCCTTGAATTCTCTAGACTTATTTAGATAATATGTTGCCTTGTGATTAGATCTTCCATAATATAGACATAGATTCTCTTACCAACATCTAATCTTTTCTACTGGTATTAATGGCTTGAATTGAATTATATCAATCTACGTAGATTCAAAATATGTTAATGGCTTTTTTAATATTCTTGAGGATGTAGCAGACATACCTTGATTGGTATCACTTAAAATTGATCACCTCTCCTATTATAACTCAAATAGATAATTATCACAAGTAATAGCTTGAGACATGACTTCTTCTAAACTTTCCACTCTTGGCATTGTGATCAATAAATTCTTTGCATTATCTTTTAGGCCATAACGGAATCAAGTCATAAAAGCCTTGTCATTCCAATCAAGATCACAAGTTATTGAAATTCTATGGAATAAATCACACTTGAACATTGTCCTTGTTGTAGGTTTTGAATCTTCCTTTTTGCCACCCTTTCTCAATCACTATCTCCAAATACACTAAAAAATCTTTCCATAAAAGCCTCCAAATTATCTAAGATTGAAAAATTCTTTTCTAACAATGGAACAAATTATAATTGAGTACTTTTTGATGAAAGGGTGTCCATAAAAGTGACTTGAGTGAATCTATCTAGATAATGAGAAGGATATAGTCGTAAATAAAGTCATATTTGTTGCACAAATCTTCAAAAGTTAGATCTTGTTCCATCAAATTTATCAAACATGCTAACATTTGGCTTTTTTATAACAACCCTTGAAGCTTCTAAAGAGGTTATATATATATAGCTAGTCTTCTGCCTACTTCTCGCAATTGTATAATTTCTTCTTATAAATTATGAATCTCTCGCTTAATTTCATTGGATACTTATTCCGTTTGCACTTCCCATGATTTGATCTACTTCTATATTGATAAAGAAAAAATCAACAGGCTATTAGTATAGTATTTTTTATATTAAAAAAGAATATTTTTAAATAATATTAATCTAGAAGAAGATAATCTGTCTCTAAAATGTAGTGATACATCCTAGAAAGGAATAATCCACTTTCTCCAAAAAAAGATCAAACTGCAATAAGTAAGCATATCAGTCTAAGAAGAGGTAATCCACACTCTTCTAGAACGCAATAGTATCTTCAAGAAGAGGAATAATCTACTCTCTATCAAGAGATCAAAGGTTTGATATAATTACTTAGATAGTCTTGCCAAACTGTCAAAGATGCAAGATAGTGGGTTAGCAAAGAAATAAAGAAAAGACTATAAAATTAGAATAATTACAAAAACAAAGAATTAAATAGACAAGAATAAAGAACTAGATCATTGATAAGAATAAGAAACTAGATTGATAACAAGAAATAAAGCAATACTTTGGATTGCTCCAAAACTTGTATTGGTAAGACTGAGATACACCTCGATCTTACTTCTTATTTATATTGTAAGGCCTATGTCCTATCTTAGAAGATTTTAGAAGATTGAGGAAGATTTTAGAAGACTAAGATAAATTTAAGAAGACTAAAGAAGATTCTAAAAGATTCTAGAAGACTATGAAAGATTTTAGAAGATTGAAGAAGATTCTAGAAGATTCTAGAAGACTATAAAAGATTCTTAGAAGACTAAAGAAGATTCTAAAAGATTTAAAAAGATTCTAAAAAATTATAAAAGATTCTAGAAGACTATGAAAGGTTCTAGAAGATTATAGAAAGTTTTAGAATATAGTGACTTAAAATATGTCTATAATACATACCTCCCTTATCAAAGTTAGTTTGAAAAAGATCTCCAGTGTCCTTCAAAGCTATTTTTCCATCCTTCTAAAAAAATGATTCCTTCTTGAATCATGTCATTGAATTCATCACAATCTTTTTGAAAATGAGAATGATCATCACATCAAATATATCTTTGCACATATCTTTATTTAGAAGTAGCCTTTAAATTATTTATAAAAGTTTTTTTTTTAAGCCTTGCAAGTTTAATTTGAAGAATTCACATTCCACACATAATTTCTTCAATTTCCATATCTTCTTTCTTCGGTGTAACTATTGGAATTTGAACAATAGGCATGGTTGATCATGTGGTAGACACTTGAATTCTAGATGCTTGTACAACTTGTTGAATACTAATCCTATCATTTTTTTTTTCTTATTTTGTATATAATCCTACAATATCTTTAACATTCTTCTACTTTGTTGTGAATCTTTCATCTTTTTCTTTATTTTCAAGAAGAACCTCTAATTTTTCTTATAATTTTCCATCAACAATTTAAAGAAATAAGTCAATCTTCTTTGGCTCCAATGTTAATTTTTCTACTTTTGCCAATCAAGAATACTATCTTTTAAATTCTTTTAATAGCTTTATAGCTTACAAATTCTTATTAGACCGCTCAACCTATTCTAGAAATAATTTCTTAGTAATCCAATTAGTATCTTTCAAGAAATATTCATCCTTTAATATATGTAAAAATATCTTCCATGAACTTCTAAAATGCTCTATAATTGATTTCACATGTTTTCTTATCTTTGATACCATTATTCTTATATTTTGTGAAGTCTTGCTTTAAAATATATAAAGTTCTTGACAATAGAAGATAAAAAAGAAATTGCAACAGCAAGTCCTAATACCTCTAATAGAATTGTATATAAACTATAATTAAAGATTAATAAGTATATTCAAGCATTAAAAAAGTTTAATTAGAATTGTAATAAATTATAAAAAAATATAAAAAATCCTAAACATTTTAAAAAATTCATAAAAAATAAAAATAAAATTCTTAAAAAAATATTAAAATATAAATTCAAAAGAAAATTTAAAATGAAAACCTTTTTAAAATATTAAAAAAAAAATTATAATCAAATTCTAATCAAGTTCTAATCAAATCTTAATCAAATTTTAACAAATTTTAATCAAATTCTAATCAAATCATAACAAATCCTAATCAAATCCTAATTAAATCCTAAAAAATCTTATAGCAAATTGAAACTTCAATAGCTAGGGGTTGAACTATTGATTTTGACTCAAAAATTTTATACCTTTTTAAAACTAAATTGGCAACATGCACAAAAAATTTGAAGAAGATTCAATTCATCAAATAGATGATAAGTTTAAAATTTTGCTCAAGTATAAGCCAACCTCCTTCTCCAACCTTGATGCTAATCTTCCAGCACCAATATCTTTTTTTTGTACCATTAAATTGCTTTCAAAACTCATAAACATGTAGAAAATTAAGTCTATCATTGACAAAAATAATTTTCACTTTAATCCAATTAATAAATGGCAAGATATCTTAGAAATCCACACTAATCCTTAAAATCCAATTTTTAGAATCTTGATCCACTTTGTCTTTAATAACCTTCAATTAAATTATTTGATCAAGCTCAAACTTATAGCATGTACTTAATACAATTACAATCACAAATCCACAAAAAGTTATCTATGGATCTATAGTCAAATTCACAAAATGCTCAAAAATATATATTTCTTTTTATTTTACAAAAATTAGAGTCACTTAAAAAAATCTTGATTTTGAAAAGATTTTACAAAGTCAATATTAATCCAAATCACTTAAAACTAATGCTTAAAAAATCATCTAAAGTTTGTTCTCAAATTCCACTCTCAGATCTATTAAAAAGCTCACCATCTCCCACAAGCATGTGATTTTATTTTTTTAAGTTTGATTTTAATCTAGATTCACAACTGGTCCCTTTTGGATATCAATTCTTAAAACTTTGAGGTAAATTTTGCTAAAACCTATTTGCAACTTCTTTCTAAAGATACCTACATTATTTATTTTTTTAATCTATTTTATTTTGTCTAATTTATGGCCATACAAAGTAAATAGAAGCCTCTTCTATAAGAAGGCAACATTAATATTTTTAAACTTTATTACCTCCTTGTCTATTATTTATATTTTTAAGATAATTTATTAAAATATTTTTTTTTGAATTCCTCTACAATATAATTATTCCTTTCATCTTTCACCTAATAGTTGTATTACTATATGACATCGCAAGTTCAAATAATTCAATTTTTTTTTTTTGAAAATATGATTTAATTCTATTTTCCACATATAACATCTCAAATATTTTAAAATATCTTTTCTATCAAATTGATCAATCTTATTAACCATTGCTTACAATGCTTTGGTTGCCAAAGCCTCCTTGTAATCATTGCATTGTTGTTGTTGTATAAATATTGTAAATGCTTGAAATATACTTGTAATATTTGAATCCATATCTATATCTTATCCTCTAGTAGAAAATCTATTAAAAGCTCTACTTCAATAACCACTCAAAATTTTCATTTTAGTTTCAATTTTAACCTTCTTGTCTTCTTTCTCCATCAAATTCAAATAAGAATGAACAAAATTCAATACCTCTTACTTCAAACCTTCATATTGGATTCACCACTTATGTTATATTATATGTCGTCTTATTTAAGAATGCACCAGGCACTTGATTGTAGAAGGTACACTTATATGTTGCAACTAATCAAAAATCTAACAATCCTATTATAATCATAAATAAATTCAAATTAACTTTTAATCAAATCTTAAGTAAATCCTAATAAATTTTTTATTTAATCCTAATCAAATCTTAATATTCTAATAAAATATTGATCAAATTCTAATATCTTAATAAAATAAAAATCAAATCTTAATATCCTAATGAAATCCTAACAAAATCCTAATATCCTAATAAATCATAATCAAGCCCTAATCAAATTTAATAGAAAATTTAAAATCTAAATAATTATTAATTTAACTATTGATCTTCATTTAGAATTTGTATACTTCTTAATCTTTTAATTAAAAATAAGCATTCAAAATTTGAAGAGAATCAAACATACCAATTGGAAGAAAAAGCTTCTAATTTTCTTAGATATTAGCCACCCTCCTTCTCTAATCTTAATGTTGATCTTTCAATATTAATATCTCTTTTTTTTATCATTTATATGTTATAAAATTTTACAAAAATGCTGAAAACTAAGCTAACGATCAGCTCAAAAAAGGATCATTCCAATTTAATTAGAAAATTACTTAAATTCAAAAAAATCCTTATTGATCATAAAAATCAAATTTTTGAAATCCTAACTAATTTAAATTTCAATAACCTTTAATCTAACTATTGAATTAAGCTCAAATTTATAATAAACATTCAACACAATTATATGCATAGATCCACAAATTTTTATTTATGGATTTGCTATAAAACTTTTAATATGATTAAAAATGCATATCTACTTTATTTCTCAAAATCCACAATCACCTAAATAAAATCATGATTTTGCATAGCTCTCACAAAGTCATTACAAATCCAAAAACCTTTAAATCAATATTCAAAAAAACTTTATTAAGTTTGTTCTCAAATCCAATTTTTTAATCAATAAAAAAAAACTCCATATGCCATAGGTGCATGGTTTTGTATCTAGGGGTCTAGTTTTTATCCTAGTTCATAACCAGCCTTCTCCATGTGTTAATTCAAGGTTTTTTTAGATAATTTTTATTAAAAATTATCTTTTATTTTAATCTTAAGATGCCTATAGTAGTCTTTTTGCTAATCTACCTAATTTTGTCTTGTTAATGGTACTTCAAAATAAATAGAAGTTCTTTTTATAAAAATATTATATTAATATTAAATATTTTTATTATCTCTTTATTTTTTATTTTTTTATTTTTTATTTTTATCTATATTTTTTAAAGTAGTTTTATAATTTAGTCTTCAATTAAGCTTATTTATAATATATATCTTATTTTGCTCTTTTATCTTATAGTTGTGTTATAATACAACAACGCAGTATAAGATCGGTGCAAAAATAAAAACTATCTTTAAAGCTTTAAATGATGTTTTTACTTCTTTATTTCACTCAAGTTTTTCTTTGCAAGTTAAACATATCAATGGAACTATAATTTGAAAAAAATTCTTAATAAAGATTTAATAATAATTTATAAATCTCAAAAAATATTGTACATCTTTTATTGTTTTTAGAATTTTTTAATTTATAATTATCTGGACTTTCTTATGATCTATCATTAAATTGTCATTAGAAATGATATATTCTAAAAAATCAATTTAAATAGTATAAAATATACACTTTTTTATCTTGATATATAATCTTGCATCTTTAAGTTTTTGTAATATACGACAAACATGAAATTCATATTTTTTTGTATTCTTAGAATAGATCAGAATATCATCTAAATACCATACAACAAAATCATCAAAAAATAAATCTCACAAAAAATATCATTTACAAGATGTTGAAAAGTAGCTAATATATTTATAAGTCCAAAAGGCATAACATTATATTCAAAATGTCCATATCTAGTTCAAAATGTAGTCTTTTATTTATCACCTTCTTTGATATGGACCAAGTTATATGCTCTTTGTAGATCTATTTTTTTATAGATCTTTGTTTGATTGAATTGATCAAAAATTCTTGAAATCAAAGATAAAGGATATATATATTCTTGATGGCAATTTTGTTAAGTCCTCGATAATCTATACAAATTTATAACAATCCATCTTTTTTTTGCACAAATAAAATAAAAGCTATTAAGGATACAAATTGAAAGAAGATGCATAAACCAATAAAATTGTATTAAAAAAAATGATAAAATCAAAAAAAAAAAAAAAATTATATTTAAAAAAAAATTAAAATGGTTATTATCAAAGTCTAGAAAATATAAAGATTTTTAAATTAGATTAGAAGCAAAAAAAAACTTGACAAGAGTGAAGAAGGCTTTACTCTTGATTCTATATATACTATCTATCTAAGAGCTACATAGCAGTGTTTTACACGACCTCCAACATGTATCAAACTTGCAAGATAAGTTTCTTACATGTATGCCATATATTTAGTTTATTCTACAAGCTATCAATATGTGCAATATGTGGCTAACTTGTTGGCCAAGTTTTTAACCTACTAATCATTAATAAACATGTATAAAGATAAAATTGTCTCTTTGAAGCTTTTCTTTAAGATATCATCAAATTAACTTATTTTTATCTATTTCTACCTATCCATATTAACTAGATAATTGGAATAAATCTTATGTCTATGACATTATCCTGCTTTCTAGAGACAAGTTCTAAAATGAACGGTGATTATATATTAAGGAAGTCCAACATGCGCTGAATTATATTTATCACATATTTTAATCTTTTTTTACCTTTGAAAATAGTTGATAGGTCCTCTCAGCCATCAATAGTATCCCATACCAAGATGGGAAGACCATTCTATTATTTGATCATTGTTGAGACTTTCATAACTTTCTTCAAAGAAAATATTTAGAATACCATCAAAAGTAGTTTTTACCTCTAAAAGTATTACCAAACATCGAGAGTCTCTTCCAAGGTTGTAATACCTAACATGTTATATCTTGCCATCAATCCAAAGAAGAATATATTATTCTTAAAGATCTTCATCTCTATTCCATCATCTTGAAGGCTGTAACAATTGTAATGTCACATCCGGTAAGTCAACAAATAATGGCTCTTAAATTGAATTTGCTAGTTGTTGATTCTCTATCTTTTTGGCACTAATAAATTCAAAAAAATACCAAACAATGATATAAAATAGAATGAAACCTCAAATGAATATGCTTTGTTTTATAGTAAAGATTTTTTTGACTCTTCACCTTGGTTTTGACGCATGTTGTCAATGAAATATATTGATTTTTACTAATGTATTTACTAGATTTTTAGATAGCTTCTATGTGCATTCACTAATATTGTATGCCCGCTAATGTACAAGATATTCCAACTGATTTCAATGCAACTTTGAATCTATGACCTCTTCAACCTCAAATTCTTCATTGTTGTCTATTTTTATAACAAGTAGTAGTATTTGTCTTCTTCCTTGTATATCTACTATCTTATATGATTTGAATAGTGATACATAGAATACAGAATGGATCTTCATAGATTTTGATAGGCATAATTGATAAACTATTAGATTGATTTGTTCACTAATCAAAAATGATCCAAGCCTACAATAATCTAATTTATTACAACGATGAATTGTCTTACGATAAATATCTATATTAATCTTTTATCATTCTTGAGATTCTTTTAATTATACATTTATTATTGCATATAGCTTTGACAACCAATTTGTCAAATCTTTTGTTATAGGATTATCAACTTTTAAAAAATTAAAAATATCAAGTTGTAGATGATAATTATAATTAGTAAAAAATAGAATTTATTAAATAAAAGAATATTTTAAATTATTACAAGCAAACTTTGCCAATAGCAATATGAGCTTAATAATAATTGAAAAGTCCATAAGGTCAATGATAAGGAATTTTTGATCTTGACTAAATGTTGCATGACTGTACAAACTCTTTAATTGCCTTCTACATTTGAGGCCACCAAAAATCTGTTGATATTAGTTCCAAAGTCTTGTTATATCCAAAATATCCTGTTGTAGCGAAGTTGTGACAAGCTTCAAGAACACGTAATCATATTTTATCTTTTAGAATATATAAATGTCCTTTGAAATAGAATAGATTATTTTTTAATTCAAACTTGGAAATATCATGAGATTTAGATGAATTATTTTTAATCTCATGAATAAGAGGATTTAAAGATATACTTGATCAGACTTGCTTGACAAAAGTTGAATCAATAGTCAATATTGATTTCATTGCTTGAAGATGAAATTGCTCTGGCATCAAGAAGATTATTCTTTGTTGATCAAAAGCTGAATTTTCTTCTTTTGATACAAGAGAAGAATGTCTAAAAAAGGCATTAGACAAACCTTATTATTTTCTTAGTCAATAAATGATAATGAACTTGAATCTTGACTAAGACATGTTCCAACGAGCTTAACAATAATTCAACACTTGTGTTGATATAAAATACTTAAGATTTTTATGATCTGTATATATGGTTTTATGTTGTGATTTGGTTACCATATGAAATAATTATATATATATATTTAATATATAATTTATTACACAACTAAATAAGAGCCACACTAGTGGATTTTATTAGTTATAAAATGTGATTAGATTGTTAGTTTAGAAAGAATCTACCTAAAAAGATTATTATTGAGGTTTATACAATCTTTTTTTTTTTTTGGTAGTGATTTTTGAAGTTTTTTTTATATTGATAATAACTTTTATATATCTAAAGTCACCTTTATTAGACATTGGTGATCGTTAAGATCTTATTTATTTCTTTTATTTGGTGTTTAAAACACATATTATATAAATCTTTTAAGAAAAAGAGTTGAAAAGGGATTTTAATATAAAAAAAAATAGTTAGGCCATCCATGTGAATAAATGGAGATGGATGATAGAAGTCTCTATTCCTATTGGCCAAAAATCATATCCAATGGGCTTCAAGAAGCCTGCCTGAGGATTTATTAGGAATTAGGGTTTATTTTTCGAAAGGATTCTAACATCAAAGGCTAGAGTCTACAAGTTTGGATTTTTGGATATGGTTTTGGTACAAATTTTGTATGATTTGGACTTTTTATGAAAGAGATATAAGTACTTAAAGTTAAGGTATTGAAATTGTATCTACTATCACACTTTTTGGACATAACTCATATGTACAAAAAAAAATAGAAGATGAGCAATTTGGATTAGAAAGAATATTTTTTTGTTATACTTTTTATATATGGCATAATGAAATCCAAGCTAGGATGAAGAAGAAATTAGGAGTTGAAGTCAATGCTTATAAGCTAAGCCAGTAAGTGACTCTGTTTAATTAGTGGTTGTATTTTGAGCTGTATCTTAGGAAATTTGATAAATTTTTGGCTCAAAATCTTCAAGAGTGTATATGTTCATATCATAAGATTATATAAAAAAAATTTGTGGCATTATAGTTTTGGATTTGTGAAATATAAAGAAAATAGAGCTTAGGTATCTCTAAACTAGGGTTTTAAGTACATGCTAGGATTTTTAAGATGTCTAACGATCGGCAATAAATTTATAATTGATTTTTTTTTATAATAAAGCTTAAGAATATTACCTACACCTTGAAGGAAGTTTCATAGAAATTAAATAGCTAGATTAAGAGCTATTGTACTTTAAAGCTCAAAATGAAATAAGTCCTTACAAGTAAATAAGGTATTAAAGGATTTTGTGGCAATTTGAGCTTTTTTATACAAATCTACTTAAATACAAGAAGATTTATCAATATAATTTTTCTTTTGTAATATCTTTGTATTATTTATCTTTTTTATTGAAGATAAATCACTTAGTGGAGTCTTGCTAATAAGTTTCAAATAAATTCTCTACAGCTAGATACCTAATATATTCTCAAATAGAAGATCACGCCATATGATAACGGTGACTAGATTAGAAGTGCCTTCTAGATAGTGATGTCATTCTTGAAAAGAATCCACAATTGTAAGAAGTTATTTATTATGAATTTTGTAGTTGATCTCTACTACTGAAAATATCCTTGAATAAAAAGCTATTGGATGGAATTTGTCATCTGCTCCAATTTGTGACAATATCGCATCCAATGCAAAATTTGATGTATTTGTTTCTATACAAAATGCCTTGAAAAAATTGATATAATATAAGATTAATATAAAAGTAAAAGCTATCTTTAAAGCTTCAAATCATACTTTTGCTTCTTTATTCTACTTGAATTTGTCTTTACAAATTAAATGTATAAGTGGAGCTGCAACTTAAAAAAACTTTTTGATGAAGATTTGATAATAATTGGCAAATCTCAAAAAGCATTGTACATCCCTTATTGTTCTTGAAATCTTCCAATCCATGATTGTCTCGACTTTTTAGGATCCATCTTGAAACTATCATTCAAAATGATGTATCTTAAGAATTCAACTTGAGTAGTATGAAATATAGACTTTTCCATCTTGGCATAAAATCCTACATCTCTAAATTTTTGTAATCGATGACAAATATGAAATTTATATTGTTTTATATTCTTAGAATAGATCAAAATATTGTCTAAATAGCAAACAATAAAATCACTAAAAAACTCATAAAAATATCATTCATAAGATATTGAAAAGCAGCTAGTACATTTGTAAGTCCAAAAGGCATGGCATTATATTCAAAATATCCATACCTTATTCAAAATGTAGTCTTCTATTTATCTCCTTCTTTGATATGTACTAGATTGTATGCTCTTCTTAGATCTATTTTTGTAGAAATCTTAGCTTGATTCAGTTGATCAAAAAATCCACATATCAAAAGTAGAGGGTATCTATTCAAGATGGTAATCTTATTGAGCCTTTGATAATCTACACACATCTGTAGTGATCTATCTTTTTTTTCACAAATAAGATAAGAACTCCTATTGGAGATTTTGAATGATGTATGAAATTCTTGGCCAAATTCTTATTAATGTATTCTTTAAGTTTAGCTAATTCATTTTTTGATAAACTGTAGATTGGTCTAAATGGAGGTTGAGTTCTCTCTTTAAGATTGATTGAGCAATCATATGGACAATATTTTAAAAGAATATCTATATTTTTTTTTCAAAAATATCTTAATAACCTTGATATTGGCTTAGAATGCCACTTGAAGTCTTTCCACCATCAGAAATAGATGTAATATAAATAACAAAAGATGATCCTTCTTTTGTTGCATTTATAAAAGCTTTTGTAATTATAAGTATAGGTTTTATAATATTAAATTTATGGCTTTTTATTTGATTAACAAAAATCTTATTAATGATTTGAAAAAAATCAAATCTATAAGAAATCCAATTTATTTGAAGATTATACTTTTCTAGCCATGATAAATCTAAAATAATTAGATTAGAAGAAAATTTAATTATATTAAAGATTATATAACTATTATAACCATCTATTATTATATTTAAAAGAAAGATTTTATGAGTAACATGTCTAGAAGACAACGGACAACCATCTATGATTTCTATATGTATAGATTTAATTTTTTACACTGAAGGTATTCTATGAATTTTAACAAATTCTTCATCTAAAAAAACACCCTGAGACTTTTGAATCTAGTAAGGCAAAGGCTTTGTGATTTTTAGGTTCCAAATATACATCTATTATAAAACAAGGAGAAGATTTTGAGAAGAGAATAGGACCTTTACAAGGAATTGTACAAGATTCTAGTTGCACAATTCCTATTATAGCTAGATAAACTTATTTTCCAACATATTCTCTTCTTTGACAGCCATACTTTTGATTTTGTATTTGTGTTGTTTCTTTGGACAATATTGACCAATGTGCTTAGGTTCTCCACAATATAAGTACAATCCTTCTTGACAACAATGAGTCTTTTTTTATTTAATAAGATATTTAAAATATACCATGTCAATTTGTATATCTTTTACTTTTAAATGTACATATTGAGAAGATGTCAATGTTGCCATTATATTATAATAATATTGAAGCTCTTTTGTACAACTCTCAGATCAAAATTAAAAAAGCCAATTATCACATTTCACAACAAAGTTAATTACTTAACTTAATATCTAAGGATTAGATAAGTTGAACATCAATTTTTTAATCTCAAATTAAAATCCATAAAAAAATTCGTTGATGAAAGCAATATCATCCTATTTAGCATCAATTGTTAATTATCAAAATTATGAAGCATATGATGCAATTGTCGATTGTCTTATTACAAGATATGAATATTGTTGGTTGTAATATAAATTGTATTATGTTTCCTATACATGGATTAAAATTTTGTTAAAAATACTTCCAAATTATCCAATATTGGATCATGCTATTCAAGAAAAGATGAAAATCATAATAAAACAAAATTTGAAAGTAGTATTCTAATAAGCTTTACTTATGACCCTTGAATTGGATAACTTTGAAGTTGAAGTTCAATCACCAATTGTAATTGATTGATAAATCCTCAAAACTTAGATCTTATGCCATCAAACTTTTCAAACAAATTAATTTTTAGTTCCTTGATACTTAAACAATGTTCTATTATAGATAAAATAGTATGGCTTAGTGCAAGTATTGAAGCAGTTCCAATCATCTGTATATCTTCACTTCATACTAAATTTGTTGCTCTTTATGGTGGTATATTGAGTTGATGCATTGCAAGCATTAATTCTCTCATTTGCTCTTGCATTTGTACCATTGTACTCTTTATTTCAGCAAGCTCTGCCATGATAGTACAACAGATAGAAAAGCATCTATTTTCACTTATAAAATATAGAATAAAAATATTAAAGAAAAAAATTTTAAGAACAATATCAATTTAGAAGTGAGTAATCTACAACTTCTAATATGATTATATTTTATCAAAGAAAAGGAATAATCCTCTCTTAACTAAGAAAAGACAAAGCTTTGATATCATATATATATTCTTGTCAATCTGTGAAGGACACAAATTGAAAGAAGATGCATAAATCAATGAAATATGTATTTAAAAGAATGACAAAATCAAAATAAGAAAATATATATATTCAAGAAGAAACTAAAATAGCTATTGCCAAAGTCTAAGAAATATAAAGACTCTTGAAATAGATTAGAAGCAAGAAAAGAATTGACAAGAGTGAAGAAGGCTTCACTCTTATCTCTATATATACTATCTATCTAAGAGCTATGTGGCGGCATTCTATAGGACTTCCAACATGTGTCCAATTTATAAGACATGTATCAAACTTGCAAAATAAGTTTCCTATATGTACACCACGTACTTAGCTTGTTTCACAAGCTATCAACATGTGTGACACGTGGCTAACTTGTTGATCAAATTTCTAATCTACCAAACACCTATAGACATATATAAAGATGAAACCACATTTATAAAGCTTCTAAGAAGCTTTTCTTTAAGATATTATCAAGTTAATCTACTTTTACCTACTTCTACCTATCCATACTAACTAGATTATTAGAATAAATCTTATGTCTATGACAAAAATTCTTGCTAGAGATTTTGAACAATATATGAAGTTCTTAGCCAAATCTGTATCAATATACTCTTTCAATGTAGCCAACTTACTTTTTGATAAACTATAGATTGGTCCAAATGGTGGTTGAGTTTTTTCTTGAAGATCAATTAAATAATCATAAGGTCAATGTTCTAGAAGAATATCTATGTTTTTTTTTAAAAATGTCTTGAAAATATTGATACTAGTTAAGAATACTACTTACAATCTTTTCAATATCAGAAGTAGATGTGGTATATATAGCAAAAGATGATCCTTCTTTTATCGCATATATGAAAGCTTTCATATCTATCAATAAAGGTTTAGATGTACTAGACTTATATATTTTTATTTGATTAATAAATTTTTGGATTAAACTATTAAAAAAATAAAGATTATAAAAAAATTTAATTTATTCAAGGATTATATTTTTTTAACCATGATAATCCTAAAATAATTGGATTAAAAGAAGATCTAATCAAATTAAATATTATTACGCTATCATATTACATTTATGTGCAGTATATAAAAATATTAAATATCTTGTATCTATTGTTCATACATGTGTGAGTGCTAGAGATTATTTTAGAAGATATTATAAGGAGAGGATTTATTATAGCCACTTAGTTAGTAAATTAAGATGGCTATTTATTTTGTTCCTACCTTATTTATATCCTAGAATAGACTCTTTTGTAATTAGAAGAAAGGTAAAGGTTGCTTTACCTTTCTTATTGATTTTTGAGATAGAATGGACCTTGTGAGGGATAAAAAAAGAAGAGCATGGGGTGAATAGGGCCTGAACAATAGAATTTGGCTGCCCATGCAGGCATGTCATAGTCTAATATGGAAGGAAAGGGAGATATACTCCTCTTGCTAGACCTAGGATTTGGAGTAGTTTTGAGTGGTGAACTTTGGAGAGAGATAGCTCTGAGGAGATAGAAGCATTTGTTATAAAAATTAGTAAGTATGTTCTTTGCATTGTGAGGATTCTAGAACTTATTCACTTTCTTGTATTGCAGTTGTGAGCAAAAAGTTATGCTTGCTTTAATAGAATGAGGTCTGCTACTATCAAAAAGTGACGGCAGAAACTTTAATCTGCCACTACAAGTTTGATTTCGAGTCTTTCTTAGTGAAACTTATTGAAAGTATAGAAAATTTTTCTAGCTTTCTATCAAGACATCTCTTGTAGCATTTGGAATTGTAGAAGAAAAGTTGTAAGCTTGAGAGTGGGAAAGGATTTGCTGCCACCTGACAAAGAGGGGCAGAGACTTTGTTCAACCACCCAAGTCGGAAAATCTCTTCAATATTTTTGATATTTTAGATGCTTATAGTAGCTTATGCAAGCTTTCCATGAAAAACAAAAATCAATACTTTTGGAGCTATTATGAAAATTTTATGAGCCATGAAGTGTCAAGAGGACAAATTGTTGCTAGGGTTTGAAGAGCAGAATCAACTAGCTATAAAATCTGGAGTTTGAGAGGCATGCATGCAAAATTTTAATACAAGTTAGATGATGGAGTGAGCTTTCTAAAAAGCTATTGCAGGCCCAATTTGGAGAAGGGAAGTAATCACAACAAAGGCTCAAGTAAAGAAGAGCTTTGCTGCCTTTGCATTTGTTGGGAAATTTGGTGCCTATTTCTTTTAGCTATAACTTTTAAATGAAAAGTCATTTATTTGTGAAATTTTGATATGTTCTACAATGGATCAATGGCTTTCCATAAGCTATAAGCACGTTTGATTTGACCTTTGGATAGATTCTTAGTGATTTATTTAGTTTCAGCTTGTTGTATTTTTTGTATTCCTCATATGCGATTGTATTTTGAGATATACTTGAATATATATACACTTTGCTTATACCTTTTATACAAGTTTATATACTTGAATTTATGTCAAGTATTTATATAAATATTTTACAAGTATCATATATAATATTTATATAAGTATTTGTACAAGTATTATACCAAGGATTATATACTATTTTATATAAGTATTTATACAAGTATTTATATAAGTATTATATAAGTATTTATATAAGTATTATACAAGTATTTATACAAATATTATTCAAGGATTTATACTTTATATTTATACAAGTATAATAAGTATAATTTAAAAGCTTAAACAAATATTGTGCAAGTTTAGAAGATACTTGCACGGCTTCCTCTTATATTCCCTGCTAATTCTAGTAGCAACTAGGAACCCAGCGTTTTTCCAAGGCAAATTCTCTCTATTTAACATAATTTGATGCTTCCACTGAGAGCTGTTTTGGGGCTACTAGTTTTGGCTAAGGTAATATGGAGGATACTGGAATGGCTTCCTTTAGAGCCCAATCAAACATAGACACCATTCTCGGAGCTTTGGCAATATTTATGGATCAATATAAAATTCAAGTTGGAGGCAATGGAGCTACCAAGGCTTTGAAGGGTGTTGTTGACAAGATTAAAAGATTTGACGGGAACTACATCACCAGATTTTTGAAGGTTTATGTTTAAAAGATGGAGGTGCAACAGGTACGTGAGGCTCGAATGATACAAACTTTCACACTAGCTGTTGTGCTTGAGATTCGTGAGAAAGTGGAAGAAATTCGAAGGGATGCAAATGTTACTACTTGGATGACATTTGAAGAGAGATTGCCTGATGAATACTTTTAAGAAGACTTAAAGAAGATGACCAAAAGGTCTTTTATTGATTGGATTGAACAGCAGCTTGTGAATACTATAGATCCAAATGAATTGCTGCAAAATATGGAGAAGAAATACAATCAATTGCCTTTAGCAGAAAGCCGTCTTTTTTATAGTATGAAGGCTGAATTGTTCTTGCAAGCAACAGATGATGCTTTGGAAGATAGACTCTTTTTGCTTTTGGGAGATCAAACCACTGAAAGAGGTTTTACAAATGATTGGAAGAGAGTGGAGGAAGCAATTGCTCTTGAGGCAAAGCAACGGAGAATGAAATCCAGAAGTGTGACAACTTAGATGGATGTAGCACCGAAGCCTACTACAAAAGCTTCCAAGGTATCATTTGCTCCAATCTCTCCAACAACATCTCCTAAGATGGTCAAGACAGTTGAAGAAAAAACTTTAGATGAGTTTATAAAGGATATTAGGGATTTGAAGGTAGAAATGAGTGAATTGAAAAAGTCTCGAGACCCTCAATCATCTGAAGGTGCAAGATCATTTGTGAAGAGGTGCGTTTATTATGATGGAGAGGACAGTCACAATCTTTGAAGTTGCAAATCATGTGATGAAGCTATTAAAGCAGGCATTATTATCTTCAAAGATGGTAAGATTCATGATGCATCTACTAACTTGCCTTTGAGTACCAACTTTGGCAAGAGAGGGATGAAAAAGCTTATGGAAGAGAAGATGAGAAGGTCTAATTGTTTACATGGATAAGGTGCTGAGACATTCTATATAGGAGTGGAACAACATATAATTAAGACTTTAGAAGCTCCATTTGTTGAAATTTTGTGCAAAAGGGCTCAAGCCATTCAAAATGTCATTGGTTGGAATGACCCTGTTGAAATAACTAGCATCAAAGTCCTTTTAGGTCAAATTTAAGACAATATTAAAGATTATGATGTCTTTTTTGAAGAGAAAAGGGGACGAACCTCTAAGAATGATGATACATAGGAGCCAGTATCTAAAAGAAAAACCCAGGAGCTCAAAAAAGGTGAAAAGATAGAAGTTCCTGCTGCTCATACATGGCAAAGACCTGGAAGGTCCTCTGTCTTTGATCATCAAGGAGAAGGGCCACTTCTAAAGGAAAAATGCAAGAAGAAGACAAACAATGCCAAGGAAAAAGAAAAGGAAGCTGATTCTAAAAGAAAAGGTAAGGGACCTGCCTATAAGCTTCAATCTGACATTGAATCTTCTATTGATATGTAAGGGGTGTTGGAAGAAAGAATCTTGGATGCCAAGATTGAATTTACATTGAGAGAGGCTCTTGGCATTGCTAAAAAAGTTTTTCATGAATTGATCATTGATGTCATTAAGAGGAAGAGACAAATGACAACTGAAATAGTCATGATGAAGGCTCTAGACACGCATATGATCAAAGATGAGGAGTTTGAAATTGGACAAGTATTTGTTTTGATGTGTGATCCAATAGCTATGGAAGAAAAGGCTAGTAATGGTCAAATGGTTAAAGAACAAAATGACTATTTGACTAATGAGGAAGAAGATATGATCTTACAAATGTTTGCATAAACTTGTGTGGTCAGCAACAAGAGTGATATAACCAAAGATAAAAGTTTTTTGGAATGTGAGAAGATGGTAGAAAATAACAAAGAGAGGGTGAGAGGCTATGATATAAAAGGTCCATGCCTTGCAAATTCAAGAAGAGAAAGAAAAAGCAGTGGATAGAATAGTATCTGTGTCAGCACATGGAAGAAATAGTGAGGTAGAAGTGAGGACCTTTGATTGTGCAATTGTGCATGGTATTGATAGAGAAGACAAGGAAGGAATGGATTATATTCAACCATTTTGGGTTAGAGCTACCACAGAGACAAGGGTCAAACTTGGAGGATTAAATGAATCAATTTTGGCTCTTGTAGACCATGGCTCAGAGATAAATATTATGTCTCAAAATATTTATAAGAAAAATAAATGGCCAATTGATACTAATCATGGATGGGTTATGAGGGCTACAAATTATAGGCAAACACAATTATTTGGAGCTTGTCCGGCAATTGCGACAAAGATTGGAGATGTGAAAGTAGAACAAAAATTTTTTGTTCAAAATAATAGAGCTTATCCCATGATATTAGGACAACCTTACATCATTGCATCAAGAATAGAAACCAAGGTGTTAGATGATGGATCTCATTATGTACGAATTTGAAGCTGTGATGGCAAGAAATCTGTACAATTCTTGACAGTGAAGTCTGAACATGAGAGGCATCGAGTTTGTCTTAGGGATGGGCCTCTGCCTAATTCTTTATACTTTTTGGATTTCTAAATTGCACTCGTGGAGAATGGGGATCCACAGGTGCAGAAGGACCAAATATTTTTGAGTTCTTCAATATACATGGCATTAAAAGTGGATTTGTTGGAATGACTAAGTGTGGATTTGTGAGTTTTACGGATATGAAAGATCTGGACCCTGTAAATAAAAAGATCATTAAAAAGATGGAAAAAAATCTAAAAAATATAAAGACTCTTTTAAATGGTGAGTATATTTTTGGAATATATGAAAAAAAAGATATTGGAGATAATATATTGTAAGTTTTATGTAACTTGCAGATTAAAGAAGAAGAAAGTAATGGTACAGATATTATGATTGAAATTCACTCGAGAGTATTGTATCAAAAAATAATAGATGCAATGGAAAGCAAGGATTTATGCCAAAATTATAAATTGGATCTTGAGGCCATAGTAAATACAAAATATAAAACAGTGGCCAAAAAGATAAAGCCTATAGCAACTCAACTTCCATTAGATACTGATGAGCATGTCCAACTAGCAGAGAAGAAGCCAAGTTGAAGAGAAGCTAGAAAGATTGGACACAAGTTTATTAAAGAAATATTAGCAAACTTGAAGATTAGAGGGAGAGAATTCTTATTAGAACAAGAAGAAAAGATATTTCAAGAGATGCTCTCAAAACATAGAAAGGCCTTTGCCTCTTCACCAGATGAGAATGGATGTGTGCAACCAGATTTAGTAGCACCCATGGTTATTTTTATAGTACCACATGTGCCATGGGATTTGAAGCCAATACTAGTTCCACGAGCATTACTTCTCAAATTAGTTGACTTATTGAAGGAAAAAATGCATATTGGAATACTTGAGCCTTCAATGGCTCCATATTCTAATCATTGGTTTACTGTTCCTAAGAAGTCTGGAGCATTACGATTCATCCAAGATATGCAACCAACTAACTAGGTTACTATTAGGAACAAAGGATCAGGACCAATTGTGGATGAAGTAGCAGAAGCGTTTGCCGGACATGCCATATATTCCATTGGAGATCTATACTCTGATTATGATCAATTTTAATTAGCCATTCAAAGCACAGACTTAACGACCATGAAAACTCCGTTAGGATTGGTTTGAATGTGCACATTGCCTCAAGGTGCTACAAACTCAGTGGCACATATGCAAAATGCAATGAATCAAATCTTGAGAGAGTTTGTACCAGAAAAGATTATATCCTTTATGGATGACATTCCTATCAAAGGATGTAAAGAAGAATATAAAGACTCTACTTTGATTGATGATGGTTGCAGAGCATTTATAAGAACGCACATTAAAGATGTTGATAAGATTTTATACAAGATTGAAAAAGCAAATTTGACCCTTTCAATTGAGAAGTCTAAATTTGGTTTTGGAGAAATTTTGGTAGTTGGACATCTTTGTGGACGGTGTTGTGTTGTGGTTTGGCTACTATGTGAAAAAATTGTACATGTATATTTAATGTACAATTTACTACTTAGCTAAATAAAAGTCATATCAGTGGATTTAATTGGTTATAGGATGTGATTAGGTTGCTAGTTTAGAAAAGATCTATTAAAAAGATTATTATTAAGATTTATACAACCTTATTTTCTTTTCAGTAGTGACTTTTGAAGTTAATTTTATATTGATAGTAACTTGTATATATCTTAAGTCACGTGTGTTAGACATTGGTGATCCTTAAGATCTTATTTACTTCTTTTATGTGGTGCTCAAAGCACCAAGTATATAAATCTAACAAGAAGAAGGGTTAGAAAAGGATTTTTAGTGTAAAAAGGATAGTTTGGCCATCCATGTGGATGAATAGAGGTAGATGATAGAAAACTCTATTCTAACTGGCCAAAAATCATGCCCAATGGGCTTCAAGGAGGCTGCCCAAGGGTTTATTAGGAGTTAGGGTTTGTTTTTGGAGAGGAGTCGAATATCAGAGGCTAGGATCATAAGGTTTAGGTTTTTGGATCTGGTTTAGGTGCAAATTTTGTGTGATTTGCACTTTTATGAAGAAGTTATAGGCGCCCAAAGTTAAGGTGTTGATTTTGGACCTATTGTCACTCTTTTGGGTATAACTCGCACATACACAGAGCAATTGAGGATCGGCGACTAGGGTTAGAGAGAGCACTTTTACGGCTACACTTTCTTTGTACAGCTCAACAAAATCCGAGCTAAAAAGAAGGAGATATTGGGAGTTGAAGTCAGTGCTTACAAACTTAAGGGCAGTAAGTGATCCGCTTACATAGTGGTTATATTTTGAGCTATATCTCAGGTAATTTGATAGATTTTTGGCTCAAAATTTTTTCAAGAGTGTATATACTTATGTCACAAGACTATATGCAAAAATTTTATGGTATTAAGGTTTTGGGTTTGTGACATATAAGGAAAATAGTGCTTCGGTGTCTCTGAGCTAGGGTTTTAAGCACCTGCTAGGGATTTTGAGATATCAGACGATTGAAAACGAATTTATGGTTGATTCTTTCTTGTGGTAAAACTTAAGAAAATTATCTAGACTTTAAATTAAATTTTATAGAAACTAAGTGGTTGGATCAAGAGTTATTGGACTCTAAAGTTCAGTAAGAAATAGGTCCTTGCGGGTGAATAAAGTTTTGAAGGATTTTTGTGGAAATTTGAACCCTTTTTGTACAAACTTACTTGAATACAAGAGGGTTTACATATATAACTTCTCTTTTGAAAGATTTTTGTATTATTTGTCCCTTTTATTGAAGACAAACAACCTGTTGGATTTTGCCATCAAATTTCAAACAAACTCTCTACAACCAGGTACCCAATGTATTCCAAGATAGAAGGCCACGTCATACGACAATGGTATGGAAGAAAGCCTAATCCTGAGAAAGTTGATGCTATTGCAAAAATGATGGCTTGCAGTAATATCACTGAAGTGAGAAGGTTTCTAGGAGCATGTGTCTTCTATCAAATATGGATACCTCATTTTGCTCACATATCAGAGCCTCTTTACAAATTATTACAGAAAGGAATTAAATTTCTTTGGAAACAAGAGCAAGATTTGGCAATGGAAGACTTGAAAGGAATTTTAAAGTCCTTTCCAATTTTAAAACAAGTTGAATATGAGAACGGAAGATCGGTGATTGTTACAGTAGATATAAGTCTAATAGCCATAGGGTGGACTGTTGGCTAGGATGATATAAAAGGAGATAGATTTGCTATTTGTTTTGGAGGAAGGATTCTTACAGAATACCAGAGAGCATATCTTTAAGTAAAGAGAGAGCTTTGGGGTGTACTTACTATTCTAACAATTGAAAGAAATTACTTGATTGGAGCAAATGTTCAATTGGAAACTTATTGCTTATCTCTTCTTGGTATGATTGCCAATTTTTCTTTATTAGACATTGCCATACTTCAATGGATAGCATATATCAAGTCATTGAATCCAGTTTTGGTACACATTGCTGGAAAAATGAATCCTATGGCGGATATGTTATCAAGGGTCAAGTATTTTCATGAAGAAGAAATGATGGCTCATGAGAAGAGTGAAGACTTTTTAGAAGAAAGATATGTATTGGTTGTTGATAGAGAAAATTCAACCAATGACATCTTGCCATTTAAAGTAGAGTTATATAAGGGGAGACTACAAGATATTGGACTCTATTTGAGCACTTTGAAGAAGCAAGAAGGGTGGATGGACAAGACTTTTAAAGATATTAGACATCAATCATAAGGACATCTGTTGAGAGATGGACTTCTTTGGAAGAGGGCAAAAAGAGCTGATGAATTACCTTTGAGAGTAGTCGATGATCTTGAAACCAAAATCTACGTGCTTAGAGAATTTTACGATGCACTTTGGACTAGTCATAGAGGAGTTTGGGCCACTTATACAAAGATTAAAGAACGATATTGGTGGAAGGATTTATATAACGATGTTGAAGAATTTATAGCTTCATGTATTGTATGTCAGCTTTAATCTAAGGTCGGATACAAGGATGAACTTCATCCCACTTATCCTCCTTCAATTCATTTCTAATGGATGATTGACTTGGTTGCAATGCCACCTGGAATTTAGAGAATGAAGTATCTTGTTTTAGCAAAGGAAGAGCTCTCAAACTTTGTTGAAGGAAGAGCTCTTCAAACCAAGACTATATGAGGAATTTGCAGATTCATTCTTGAAGATATTTTTAGCAGATATGGAAGTATTGGAAGAATGAGAGCTGATAGGAGTGAATTAGATGTAGTTGAAGTAAGATTGTTTTTCCAAAGATATGGTGTACAGCTAAGATTAACAACTGCTTATAATCCTGAAGCTAATGGCAAAATAGAGAGGGGGCACCCTCCTATCATTCATGCCTTAGTTAAGGCTTATAAAGAGAAGCTTAATCTTTGGCCTAGGCTATTGCCATTTGCATTGTAAGCTGATAGAATTACCCATAGCACTGTCATTAGATATATGCCAGTAGAACTTATGCATAGACATAAGCCTATTATGCCTGGAAAAGAATGAGTTCCAACTTGGATATTTTTGTCTTGGGAAGATGATATTACAAGAGAAAGGTTATTAGAACTTTGCATTTAGCAGCTTAGAAGATTGCCTGAAGATATGCAAATAGCATTAAAAAGGCTTAAAGCTACTAGATTGAGCAATAAAGAGAGATTTGACAAAATCTATAGAATAAGGTCTAAGAAAATTGGAAAAGGTGATTGGATGTTGGTGTTTGACAGTTCATTAAAACATCAGCATAGCACAATGAGGAAGTTTGCACGAAGATGGTTTGGACCATATTTGGTGGTTAAAGTGCATACCAATACCACTTATTTGCTGCGAGAGTTGGATGGAACTTTATTGAAGATCCCAATAGCAGGCAATAGAATTAAAACATATCGAAGAAGGGATGAAAAGTTTCACACCAATGATCTTGAAGAATTCTTAATTCCATCAGAAAATAAAGAAATACCAGAAGGTGATGAAGAGATTGAAACAGAGGATGAAGAGGATTAAACTTGGCACATACCGGAGAATGTGCAGGTTTAGAGGGGGAGCATGTCATACTGCATTTATGTGCAGTGTATAAAAATATTAAATATCTTGTATCTATTGTTCATACATGTGTGAGTGCTAGAGATTATTTTAGAAGATATTATAAGGAGAGGATTTATTATAGCCACTTAGTTAGTAAATTAAGATGGCTATTTATTTTGTTCCTACCTTATTTATATCCTAGAATAGACTCTTTTGTAATTAGAAGAAAGATAATGGTTGTTTTACCTTTCTTATTGATTTTTGAGATAGAATGGACCTTGTGAGGGATAAAAAAAGAAGAGCATGGGGTGAATAGGGCCTGAACAATAGAATTTGGCTGCCCATGCAGGCATGTCATAGTCTAATATGGAAGGAAAGGGAGATATACTCCTCTTGCTAGACCTAGGATTTGGAGTAGTTTGAGTGGTGAACTTTGGAGAGAGATAGCTCTGAGGAGATAGAAGCATTTGTTATAAAAATTAGTAAGTATGTTCTTTGCATTGTGAGGATTCTAGAACTTATTCACTTTCTTGTATTGCAGTTGTGAGCAAAAAGTTATGCTTGCTTTAGTAGAATGAGGTCTGCTACTATCGAAAAGTGACGGCAGAAACTTTAATCTGCCACTACAAGTTTGATTTCGAGTCTTTCTTAGTGAAACTTATTGAAAGTATAGAAAATTTTTCTAGCTTTCTATCAAGACATCTCTTGTAGCATTTGGAATTGTAGAAGAAAAGTTGTAAGCTTGAGAGTGGGAAAGGATTTGCTGCCACCTGACAAAGAGGGGCAGAGACTTTGTTCAACCACCCAAGTCGGAAAATCTCTTCAATATTTTTGATATTTTAGATGCTTATAGTAGCTTATGCAAGCTTTCCATGAAAAACAAAAATCAATACTTTTGGAGCTATTATGAAAATTTTATGAGCCATGAAGTGTCAAGAGGACAAATTGTTGCTAGGGTTTGAAGAGCAGAATCAACTAGCTATAAAATCTGGAGTTTGAGAGGCATGCATGCAAAATTTTAATACAAGTTAGATGATGGAGTGAGCTTTCTAAAAAGCTATTGCAGGCCCAATTTGGAGAAGGGAAGTAATCACAACAAAGGCTCAAGTAAAGAAGAGCTTTGCTGCCTTTGCATTTGTTGGGAAATTTGGTGCCTATTTCTTTTAGCTATAACTTTTAAATGAAAAGTCATTTATTTGTGAAATTTTGATATGTTCTACAATGGATCAATGGCTTTCCATAAGCTATAAGCACGTTTGATTTGACCTTTGGATAGATTCTTAGTGATTTATTTAGTTTCAGCTTGTTGTATTTTTTGTATTCCTCATATGCGATTGTATTTTGAGATATACTTGAATATATATACACTTTGCCTATACCTTTTATACAAGTATATATACTTGAATTTATGTCAAGTATTTATATAAATATTTTATAAGTATCATATATAATATTTATATAAGTATTTGTACAAGTATTATACCAAGGATTATATACTATTTTATATAAGTATTTATACAAGTATTTATATAAGTATTATATAAGTATTTATATAAGTATTATACAAGTATTTATATAAGTATTGTATAAATATTTATATAAATATTATTCAAGGATTTATACTTTATATTTGTACAAGTCTTGTACAAGTATAATAAGTATAATTTAAAAGCTTAAACAAGTATTGTGCAAGTTTAGAAGATACTTGTATGGCTTCCTCTTATATTCTCTACTAATTCTAGTAGCAACTAGGAACCCAGCGTTTTCCCAAGGTGAATTCTCTCTACACGACAATGCTATTATGTCCTTTAATTGCTATATCTAAAAGAATAATTTTATAGATGGCATCTCTAAACAACAATAAACAACCATCTATGACTTCTACATGTATGGATTTAATTTTTTTAAATAAAGATATTCTTATTTTTTGACAAAATCTTTGTCTATGAAACAAGTTCAGGCTCTTGAATCTAATAAGATAAAGACTTTGTAATTTCTAGGTCCTAAAGATATATCTATT
Source organism: Physcomitrellopsis africana (assembly GCA_036785485.1). Taxonomy (NCBI): domain Eukaryota; kingdom Viridiplantae; phylum Streptophyta; class Bryopsida; order Funariales; family Funariaceae; genus Physcomitrellopsis; species Physcomitrellopsis africana. Next base: position 31,932 of record JAWRVF010000622.1, on the reverse strand, counting down.
GTAAAACAAGGCAAGGGATTTGAAAAAAGAATAGGACCTTTACTAGGTATTGCACATCATTCCTACCACATGGTTCCTATTTTAGTTGAAAAAATTTATTTTTTGATATATTTTTTCTAGCAACCATGCTCCTCATTTTATAGTTGTATTGCTTCTTTAGATAATATTGAGCAGTGTACTTAGCTTCTCCACAATATAAGCACAAATACTCTTAACAATGTCAAATCTTATCATGTTCGATGAGATATTTAAAATGTATTGTATTAATTTGTATCAATTTTTGCTTAGTCAAATAAGTTTTTGAAAACTTAGAAATTGTTGTTATTAACTGATTTGTTCCTCTCCAACCAAATTTATATGCTTGACACCTTTCAAATAATCAATTGTCACATATAATGGCTTGAATAATAAATTATTCCAAGAAATCCACTTTTGGCATTATTTATAATAAATCTTTAATATTATCTTTCAATCTATAACAAAATTCATTAATAAAGGTTTTAGAATTTGATAGCATAAATTATAACTGAACGTGATCCTTGTCGTTGTTGTGTTGTGATTTGGCTACCATGTGAAAATATTATATATATATATATATATATATATTTAATATATAATTTATTATATAACAAGTTTAGATTTTTGGCTATGGTTTTGGTACAAATATTATATAATTTGAACTTTTTATGAAGGAGATATAGGCACTAAAAGTTAAGGTGTCAAAATTATACCTACTATCACTCTTTTAGATATAACTTGCGTGTACAAAAAGTAATAGAAGATTGGAAATTAGGGTTGATAAGAACATTTTTTTGGCTATACTTTTTATATATGGCTTGATGAAATCTAAGCTAGAATAAAAGAAATATTAGAAGTTGAAATCAAGGCTTGTAATCTAAGGGCAGTAAGTGACTCCGCTTAATTAGTGGTTGTGTTTTGAGCCATATCTTAAGCAATTTAATAATTTTTTAGCTCAAAATTTTTATAAGTATATATATTCATATTATAAAATTATATGCAAATATTTTGTGGCATTAAAATTTTGGATTTGTAAAATATGAAGAAAATAGTACTTAAATATCTATAAACTAGGGTTTTAATTACGTGCTAGGATTTTTAAGATACTAGATGATAGAAAGTTAATCTATAGTTGAATTTTTTTTTGATAAAGATCAAAAATGTTACTTATATTTTAAAAAAAATTTATAGAAACTAAATAGTTGGATCAAGAGTTATTAAGCTCTAAAGTTTGAAAAGAAATAAATCCTTGCTGATAAATAAGCTATTGAAGGTTTTTGTTGCAATTTGAGTCTTTTGTAAGATGGAGATTTGAAAAGAGATTATAGATTTTTCTTGAAGGTTATTAGCAATCTAACTTATCAATAATTATTTGGTTATGAATTTATAAAGAAAAAAATATTAAAGATTTTTTATTTGCCAAAGAAGGACTTTATGAATAAATCTATTTAAATATAAGAAATTATATATATATATATATATATATATATATATATTATCTTATTGTTTTTTTTTTTTTATTAAGGACAGATCACTTATTTGAATCTTATTAATAAGTTATAAATAAATTCTCTATAGTCAAATATCCAATATATTTTTAGATTGAAAATCACACTACACAGCATTGTAAAGATAAGATCTTCTCTGGAACCCTTTCTCAATCACTTTCTCTAAATATCATTATAAATACTTTGAAGAATGGATTCAAATCATAAAGAAGTCATGAATCATTTTCCATTACAAGTGAAAATTAAGAAAGAATACTTTTAGATAGAAGTTTATCTGTGAATCCAACTTGAATAAATCCATTAGCATATTAGAAAGGATGTAATCTTAAATAAAGCTTGACTTGTTGCAAAAATCCTCAAAATTTTGATCTTATTCCATCAAACTTCTCATGCATACTAATCTTTGTCTCTTTCATATTTGTAGAAGCAATACTTTTTGGATTTAGTTGTAAAGTTAATCTACTTGCTTCCCTCAACTCTACAACTTCTTAGCGTAGGCTCTAGACTTCTTCTATAGATGTAGGAATAGTGCTTCTTTAGTTGTATTATTATATAAAAATTCTACAAATCGTAAGTAAGTTTTTTTAATTATATTAGTAATAATTAATGATGTATTATAATTCTATATCTAATACTTAACTTATAAAATCTATTTTTTCATCAATTTGAAGATGAAAAGCTAAAGACTATTATGTATCAAATTCTAGTATTTTATACAATATGTTATATAACGTCTTCTAAAATCTTGATACAAAGTAGGATTTTTTATTGAATATAATTTTAATTAAAAATCTATGATATTAATTTTTTTTTTAAATTTAATTTTAAAATTTTCAATAATAATAAATTTTTTATAGTATAATCTATAAAAATATACTATTTTGATTACATAATCTATAAAAATAAATCTATAAAATATTTGATATTTAAATATCTATAATAAATTCTATTAAAATAAATAATTAAAATTATTGTGATATAGGTAGAGATTAAAAAACTCTATATTGTCAATAATGTGGAGTCTTTATTGGAAAATAAGTATCATAGGAATAAACAAATGATTTGATAAATTTTCATATTTGATGCTACTGAAAATTTCTTAAAATAAGTTCTAATATTATATTAAATCTAAAAAAAATTATTATTAAAAAACTATATCATACTTAAAATAAATATAATTAAGCTTAATTTTTGAAATATATAAGTATTTTTTATGATAGAGAAGATTTTTATTGAAATTAAATTTACTAAAATCATCATAATGGTTATTTTTAATATAAAAAACAGAATAATTATTAGCTTATTTGAACAAAAAATTTCAAAAAATTTAACATCAATTAGAATTATTACTTGTATAGTTAAAGTTGTAATTGCTTAGGTTTTAAAAGAACAATATGGTATCAATTATATTTGGCATTTTCCTCTTTTAGTTCAAGATAGGAATATTTAGACTAAATATTGGACATGCCTTATTTTTTTAAGATAATATGTAATATTATATACAAGTTGTGATAAAAATATGTTCCAATAGACTTAACAATAATTTAAGTTATTTCTTGATATAACATAATCAAGATTTTTGTGATTAATATAAACTTTGATTAGATTTAAAGCACTTTTTAGGTAAATAATTTATTTTTGAAATAAACCCACAATAATAAAAAATTTGCTTTTATAGATTTTATGATAAATTTTTAATTTTGAGAATTTTCTTAAATAAAAAGTAATAAAATTAAGTCTAGTACTTGCATCTATTTGTCATAAAATTATACATATTAAAAATTTTAATGTATCTAAATTTATAAAAAAATATTTATGAAAATATAAGAATTATAAAACAAGAATTGAAGTAGAAGCTATTTATTATTTTAAAATATTTCTTCATCTTTATAATTTTGTCTTTATAATTTTATTTAATAAATAAAGTAACAACTTGAGAAAAATACTTGATAAATATTCAATAGTAGTTTATAAATTCTAAAAAATCTTAAATATCATGTATAATTCTTAAAATTTTTTAATCTATAATAATATATATTTTCTTATATTTTATTTACAAACTATTATTTAAAATGATATATTTCAAAATACAAAATTTTTTATCTTTGCATTTGGTCTTGCATCTCTAAGTTTTTGTAATATAAGGCAAACTTATTATTTATGTTTTTCCATATTTTTAAAATAGATAAGAATGTTATTTAAATGACATACAAAATTATTATTTAGAAATTTATAAATATAATATTTATTAAATACTAAAAAGAAAATAAAGCCTTTATAGGTCTAAAAAGCATAATATTATATTTAAAATATCCATATGTAGCTTAGAATGTAATCTTCTATTCATTCCTTTTTTAAATATGTACTAGATTATACATTCTTGGTAGATTTGTTTTAGTATAGATCTTAGCTTTACTTAGTTGTTTAAAAAGCCTTAATTTTAAAAGAAAAGAATAAAAATTCTTAATGATTAATTTATAGAGTCCACAATAATTAATACATATTTACAAGGATCTATCTTTTTTTTGTTATAAACAAGATCAACCTACATGTAGAAGAATTTGAATGTCAAATAAATTTCTTTATAAGGTTTATGTTGATATATTCTTTGAAGGTAGCAAAATTCTTTTACAAGTTATAAACTAGTCCAAATAGTGGTTAAGCACCTTCTTGAAGGTCAATTGCAAAATTATTAAGTAAATATTTTGACAATATATCAGCATTTGAAGAAGAAAAAAAACAAAATAAAATAAAAAAATAAAAAAAATAAAAAAAATTATCTTATTTTATTTATTGTTTTAAAATTTCCATGCTACCTCTATTTAAATGAGGACTTGGTGTTATATAAATGACATAAGTTCTCCTTTTATTGCAACTTGTGTAAAGGTCTTTTTTTTAATAAATACTAATTTGAAATTTTTAGATATTAGATTTTTTTAAAATATTATTTTAAATAAGTCAAGAAAAAATTTAAGATTATGAGATATTCTATTTATATATAGATTATATTTTTATAGCCATAATAAACTTAAACTAATAAGATTGGCTAGAAATTTTATAATATTAAATATTGCTAAAATTTTATGACCTTTTATAATTATTTTTATTGGTAGGATTTTATATGTGATATCTTCAAAAGATAAAAATTTTTAGTTTATGATTTCTACATGTACATAATTAATTTTTTGTACTAATAATATCTTATGATATTTAGCAAATTTTATATTAAAAAAATAAATAAAGGTACCAAAATCTTATAAAGTAAAAGTTAAAACTATAGGATTTTAAGGTCCTAAACAAACTTGTACTAAAAAACAAGCAAAAGGTTTAGAAGATAATATAAGGCCTTCATTGAATGATGTTTAAGAATTTAACCACATAGTCTTCAATGTTGCCAATTAAATTTATTTTTTGACATATTATCTTCTTATAAAATTATATTCTTTATTTTGTGATTTTGCTGCTTCTTAAGACAATATTAAGTAGTATGTTTTGGATTTCTATAATGTAGATACAATTCTTCTTATCAACGTCAAGCTTTTTGTTACAATATAAGTAGTTTAAAACATATAGCATTAATTTTTACATCCTCCATATTTGATAGAATATTTTAATTGATAGAAGTATTTACAATAAAAATATAAAAGCACTAAGGTAGCATTGTATAAATTTTTTATTAAAATTTAAAAAATAAATTATTACATTTGATAGAAAAATTATTTTTTTGACTCAGTGTTTAAATATTATACAAGTTGAACAATAATTTAATCACATTATCTTGTAATTTGAGAAAAAATTAAATAACAAGTACAGCATTGTCCTACTTGACATTAATACTGTCAAGTAGTATTTTGACATTAATATTGTCAAAATTACATATATATATTACATAAATTAAGTTTTTTTTAATAAAACTTAGATTTTATTGATTGATATTCAAATTAAATTAAGATTTTATATACAAGTCTAATTTTGCAAAAAAATTATTTAAGTTGTCTAATATAAGATCTTGTTTTAAAATTAATAAAAATTAAAATTAAACGTGAAAAAAAATTTAGATTGTAGGAACTAAAGATAAAAGATTTATTTTTTATAACAAGAATTGAAAAAAAAATTCTCTAAATAATTTATAAAAAAAATTAAAATAAATCAAGCTAAGACTAATAAATAAAATTTGAATAAGTCTTATATAATTTATTATATAATATTATGAATAAGAATTAAACACCAAATCTAAATCAAAGAGGTTTTATATAAAAAAGTTTTAAATATATAAATTATATTTAAAATAATAATTTTATATATTACAAATAAAAGAGAGCAATAATGAGTTAAATCACTTGAGCACCTTCAACATGATCTTTTGTTTGTTAATAAGTATTAATGTCAAATTAAAAGACAAAGAAAAAGCTTTGTTTTTATAAATTTCAATTTATTAAAAAACATTACATTAAAGAAGAGTTTTCTGAATTAAAGGTATCAATATTGCTAATATTTTGGTATATATTTTTCTTTCTAAAACTATTGAGAATAAGACAATAAAAGATATGTGAAAAGTAAAATTTTAGAATATTCAAGGCTTTAAAAAAATTAAATGTCTAGCTAATATTTATATTTGATTAAAAAAAAGATAAAAGTTCAATTTAAGACTAAAAATGTATCTTCTTAGATTATGAAAAATCTATAAAAAGATACAAAATATAGAATCTATATACAAATTAGATCATTGTGAATAGAAATATGAAGTTTGATAAAGATTCTATATTAAAAAATAATAATCATTTGAAATAAGATATAAAATCAAATTAATACCAAAAAATTATATATAAAAGAATGTATTGATTTTAATAATAAAAAATTATAGAATAAAGATTATTATAATTTTTATATTATTAAAACCAATTATATAATAAAATTTGGAATTAAAGCAATTAGATGTTATTGCCACTTTTTTATATAAAAAATAAGAAGAAAAGATCTACATGCATTAGTCTAAAAGCTTCAAAAGACTTAAGAAAAAAAATCCTTGTAGGTAGGTTAAAAAAATCACTTTATTGATTAAAATATAATTCCAAATAATGATATATTAATTTAGTATTTTTATAATAAACCAAAGATATAATTAGAATAAATATAACTATTATTTGTATTTCAAAAAATTAAATAAATATGGCCAATATGACTATATTATATTTATATTATATATTAATAATATATAGATTTTTTTTTTAAAAAAAATTAATATTAATAGATTAAAGATGCAGCTAAGTAAAGAATTTGATATGAAATACCTAAGATTTATTAAAAATATTTTGAATATTGATATCTATAAAGATTTTAAGGAATATAAACTTTTGATATTACAAAGGTTGTATATTAAAAAAGTACTAATGTACTTTGGTATGAAAAAAATAATAAATATTCATCAAGCATATTATTTTAGGTTATTTTAAAGACAATATCCTATCATTGAAAATGGAAGAAGGTGCAAGTTTAATATTATATATGCAAGTGGACTATATAGTCTTATATATGCAATGGTCTATATTAAAATAGATATCTTATATATTATAAATATAATCAAAAAATATATGATAAATCTAAAAAATAAATATTAAAAAATAATAATATAAATTCTTAATTGTTTGAAAGATATTATTGATATTTGTATCATGTTTAATGCAAAACATGAAAAAGAGAAGTAAATACTTGAACAAAAGAAGATCCGCTACATCTTATGCCTTTACAATAGTTGATAGATTAGTAAGCTAAAAGTCCATTTTATAATTGGCTATAGTACTTTCAATTATAAAAATAAAGTATTTAATTATTATTGAAGTAAATAAAGAAGAAATATGGTTGAGAAGACTTGATAGTAAATTTAGTACTTTACAATAGTCAAAACACTACACATTTGATAAAAAATCAAGTATATCATTCAAAAACAAAGTATATAGGTATTAGAGATTATTACATATAGAATAGTATTTCTATGGTGAATCTATTTAGAAAAGATAGATATAAAAGCAAATATAGAAAATATATCAAAAAACTAATATCAATCCAAAAGTATAAGTTATATACTTTTATTGCTAAAAGTAAAATATATTTATAATTTTTATAATTATGTGTTGTATTATTATCTACTTCACATAGATAAAATACAATATGTTTGCCTTTTATAAACAATTGCTTGCACAAGGCTTTTAAAAGAAATCAAAGACATCCATTGTAATTATTTTTTAGTGAATAAAGTAGAGGTGTTGTACTAGCAAGACATTGCATGTTTCATATAACACTCAATTAGAACATCTTAAAGATAATTTTTAAGAGATTTTGTAGCTCTATTTTTTAGCTTAATAGAACCATAATTGTATATATCTTAGATAATATTTTAATTAAATATCTCTATTATATGTGTAAAAAAAATTTAAAAATTATTAATTATAATTATTTATTTTTTATTATTTTTTTAGATATTACTAATTTTTAGTCTTGATAGGATAATTTAGATATCAAAAATATCTTATAAATCCCACTTATGCATATCAATCAAAAAATTACTAATAAATAATATTTAAGTACTTTAAGATAAGAATTTGTTATTTCTTAGAGTGATTAATGCATTTCTAATGATTTAGAAGGTCTTTATAGTTACAAGAGATGTAGAGGTCATTCCACATTAAGAATAAAGTCTTATTGAGTCTTAGAGGAAAGTATCCTTCCTTGATTTAGCCTTTTTAGAAACTTATATATAATAGTCAGTAAATAGAAGATGCATTAAAAAAGATGCCATGGTCTTTTAATAATTTATGAAGTTGGTGTGATTTTTAGTTGATATAAATTATTTTTGTGGCAACGTAAAACTACCAAAATATATTAAGTTAGCCCAAATTTTATTTTAGCATATTAAAAATATTTAAATAATATTTAAATTTTATTTAGATGTTTTTAAAAATTATCAGAAGATATTTTTAGAATTTTCTTTAAAATAATTTTATTAACTTTTTAAATCTATTATAAAGAATTGGATTAAGATTAAAAGCCCCAGCAAAGGTTATGGGCTAATTTGATGCTTTTGAATACTATGATAAAGTCAAACTTACAAAAAATGTAAATTTTACTAGAAAAAAATAACATAACAATAACTAGTAGAGATTTGGATGTATCAATTCCATATAGATTATAACACCTTAGGAGTGGGTAAGAAAGATAAGAGTAAAGTCTTGAGTCTCCTCTAGGACACCCTTCTACACTACTTGTGAGCCTTGGTGGAGTTCAAACCCTTAGCTTTTTAAACAAGATTATCATTGAAATAAATTATCATTTTCATAATTTTTTTTTAATTTCTATTTTTTTTTAACTTATCATAACTTCTATATTTTAAATCTATTTTAGATATTTTTTTAGTGTCATTAGAGATATAAAAACTTAAACTACACAAATAGGTTTTTTTTTTTTTTTTTTTTTTTTTTTTATCATTTACCATAATACCAATTGTAACATAGCAAATAATCTCTGTCTTATTTATTTTCTTTATTCATTTTTTTATTTATTTATTATATAAATAGATTATTAGCTATTGTTCTTTTAATTAAATTCAATGAATACATCATATACTTTATTTTTGAGAAAAATCATATATTAAATTCTTTTAAATGAATCTTGTTTTACAAAAATGATTAGGTTTTTATATATTCTAATTTTTTTCTATGTTGAATGATTTTATTGATACTATGAAATAATCTACTTAAAAAAACTAAACTATTACCTTTGTGAAAATTTTGTTTCTTGGTCCAGTTTATATATATAGGTATATATATATATATATATATTTTTTTTTTCTATATATGTATATATATATATTCTATATATATATATATATTTTCTATATATATATATATGTTTTTTTCTATATATATATATATATATATTTATAATTTCATTAAAAAGATATGCTAATTAATATGTTCTAACTATATATTAACAATCAAAATTCCTAAACAACTAAAACAAGTATAAATCCATTACATTGTTTAGTAATGAAACAAGGAACACACACTCTTATATATATATATATAAATTGTCAATATATTGTACCTATAAAAGTAATTTGAAAACCCTCAATTTCTCAATTTCTTGTTTATGAAATATGATTTATAAGTGAAGATTAAAATTATTAAAATCTATGCTTGTAAGATAGTGTAAGAGCATCTTCTTTGCTAAAACTCACAAAAAGAAAATTTGCAAAGTAAATTCACAAAAGTGGAATGCAATTGGAACTCTATATAGAGATCCTTCAAATTCGGAATAATATTCGTTTTATCTTTTTATGAGGACAAACAAACAAAAAAAATTAGTACTTTAATATATAAGGTGCGTGCTTTTGCTTTAATATCTGCAACAAAATGTAAGAAATCACTTTATTGAAAGTGGAAAGGACTCTAATGCAGGACTCAAGTAGAAAGGACAACGAGATATTTCCCTCCGCATTACTGCGAACTCAGTGCCACTGTCGGTGATAATCAAACCCCCGAAAATGCTGATGTGGCACTGTACCACTTGACCTGCCTGTCGCCAGATGCCTCGACGTTACTCGAATTTTCAATCTCGAAAATTTTGATTCTTTGCGAAGAAGCATGAAATTAGGATTGTGTTCTGTGAACTTCGATGGATTTGGATTGGTTTTGTGTTTCGCTTTGTACCAAATCTTCTCCTCACTCGTCGAGCTATATTTGAATGAAGAGCTATATTTCCCTGAAAATTTTCAATGCGACGAAGATGAACTTTATGTGGTCAAAGCCGGAATTGAAACGTGTATTTTTGCAGACTCGATTTTCAGGTTTCGAAAGTTAGGGTTTGATGAGGCGCTGAGAACTTTGACCATTGCGACGACGACGACGACGACGACAACGACGGCGACGACACTCGCGAGGTTGTGGCGGACTTCATTGTGCCAGTGGCTTGATGCTCTGCGGCGATCGTCTCTGCCCAGCATACTTGTCGCAGTAGTTTGGTGAGTTGTTGATCAGAGGGGACGTGGGAGGTTGATTCGACAAATCGGCATATACTTCCGCATCGTGGGTTCCGTTCGATGTTATTCACATGATGATATGTGAGTCTTTGAAGCCAGCTTAAATTTGATGCTGCCATGCAGCCATCTTGTACCAAAATATTAAACCCTTAGCCGTGCTTGAATGTGCGTGGTGATTGCACCATGGGACGAGTGGGTATGCTCCCAGAGAAACCAAATATGTACATGAAGGGAAAATTAGCATAATTTTGTGATACGAAATCGACCCCAGCATTGAAGAACACAGTGACTTTCTTTTCAATTTCTTCTCATGGTCTTACCTTGGCTGCACAGACTGAAAAGCGAACTGCACTCAATTCAAAGGTGGAGCAAACTCTGTTTGCAAGTTGATTATGTGGTTTTATTTTCCAAATGTGACTTTGATCTCTTAATCTTGTTTTGTAATATGATGCATCGTGTTAGTGTGTGCAAGACTGGTTTACTGTATTTCTTTCAGTAATAGTAATACGTCTAAATAAAGGAACGGGTGCACGTGATGTTTTTTATTAGGGTATTATAACTTACAGGTACAACCATAAATAAGTTTCCAACAAGACACAGTCTGGTTTGTTTACCAGAGATTGGTGTTATATAAAGCAATGTGTCACAATTTCATTTGTTGAGATTCCAACTGTACAATTTAACGTGATGTTGCCCAAATTTCATCTAACGAGGAAATTATAGACATTCCTACAAGCACTTAGTCATTAAACTTTCTCTTTTTCCAACTCTGGGTGACTTAGCCATAGCCATAGCCATAGCCACACACTGGTGGGGCATCTCCCATCATAGTCTGCACAATTGTTTCACTCGCAACATTATATTTTTGTAAAAGTGTTGTCAATCCTCAACACTTGAAGTTGTCAAAGTGGAAACGTGCACGTCGTGCTCCATATCCCGGAGTCTCAGTAAACACAAAGAGTGCAACATTTCTAATGTGCTAAAATTTAGAGACTCCACTTCCGATGGTATTCCAAAATAAAAACGAAAAACACGTTGATGGGTTTTGATCATTTGGTGGGAAATAAAACTGTGGATAAAAAAGCGATTTAGTTTTATTTTTCTTGATTTTAAAATTTTGAAAAGTTCGACTTTCTTCAAGGTCATTTCAGATCTGTTCGTGGTACTGCCAACTACTGCATAATATTAGTCAGGTTGCAGAATTACTCTTAACAACTCACAATCACTGACTCAGGCCCAAGATATCCGGCAATCATTCCCTGAACAGAAGGAATTCAAGTCTGAGGTGCAATGAATTTACAAAAAAGAAAAAAGAAAAATAGAGAAAACTCATGTAAGAGGGTGCAATTTCATAGAATCATGAAGAAAGTCTACACACCAGGAAGCAAATATAGGTGAGGTGCATTATGACATAGTCCAGCATTTGTCTGCGAATTTGTCTGAAATATCTTCCTCATCTAGAAGCACAGAAGAGAGTCTTGCCAAGACCCACATCGCCAAACATCTGTCACCAAGGTACATCATGACGCTCACAACAACCAGCAATTGACATCTAGGACTACTTGTATGCTAAATATTTCACAGTTGGAACATTGCTTTACAGATGGATTTACAGTTACATTGAAAGTGGCCGCAAAGGGAGGCTTACAATGGCCAAAGGGAGGAACAAATGGACCACCACCACCAGTAGTTCAATGAACAGGTCTCACAAACTTCCGCATCAGTTCAATGTCGTAACAGCCACTTCGTTGTTTCCAAGAGAACTGTAGCTGAGGAGAGTCTGGGAGGATGAGGAATCGATGGGCATCTAAACGAAATCGGAACAGCATCCACTGGGAATATGATTCTATATGCCAAACATTGTGACTTATGCTGCACCTCAATATCTCTCGCCGAAGAACCTTCCAGAAGTCAAGGAGCTGGTCTACTGTGCACTGGCCCTTTTTTATTTTAAAGCAAGCTCTAGTGGCTCTTCCTGTTAGCCACGTGGTGCTCACGTGGTGCAGCTGTCAGTGAACAGTGGTGGAACAGTCACCGAACGACAATCCCTGTTCCACTATAGTAGCCTTCTGGCGGCCAGATAGAAACAGGCACGAACGGTACTGTCGAGGCTTTGTACAGTCGAGAGGGCTGTCTCTTGAGACGAATATTACAAAGATAGAAACGTATAGAAATGTGGTACTCTGTTAATTACAAAGATGGACATCACAATTCATCCAAGAAGCCTGTGTAATTACTCCAAGTGTAGTATCAGGGGAAGCAACCCTGCTCATAGTATGGCACATTCAAGTATTTAGATCACAAAGAGAACAGCCCAGACTCAGAAATATGAGCAAAATAATGATCAACTCTTGCACCAATTGCAAAAAGTTACGAGATAGACAGTTCACAATCTGACAATGTGGAATGATTCAGGAATTCCAACCCATTTGATATTTAACATATTTATATTTTCAAAAGATTTACAGAAAATGAAATATTGAAAATTTCTGCAGGACTTGGGTTAGGAAAGGAATAAAAAATAAAAAATAAAAAAGAGCGTCCAAATACCGTCTACTAAATACATAAAGAACTATTAGTCCCAAATGATGCTACAGGGTGGGGATAAGAGAAGAAACTTGTACAAGTATTTTCTCTTCCCCGGCTACAGTTTAGCACTTCAACTAACACTAAACATGAAATTGCGCGTCGACAATGGCGTCCAGATGAGATGGATGTTGATATCCCTAAACTCTGTCTACAGCAAAAGCCTGCAAGAGGCAACAAAAAACTTTGCCTCTAACCTACTCTACAAAGCTCGAATGAAGTGCAATCACTCAAAATCAAAATTTTCTCATTTTCTGATTTTTACTTTTTTGGTTTCAGATAAGCGAAAAAACTGAAACTAAAGCTATACTGGCCTATTCAAAAAAACAAGCGCAGAGTGCAACTTTTAACTTACACAAGCTGGCTTTGTAACTTTAGCAAAAGTTCGAAAGATTATAATCAGTCAGTTTGATATGAATACTCTAGTCTCGCAGTCATTATCTGACCATGGTGGAAAGGGGGATAGATACATATTAATGTTACAGCCCACTGTTACGACTCAACGACGGGTTGGAGTACTGTGAGAAGTGAAATAATTGAAGTCCGAATGCAAATGTTGAACACGCAAATGCTTGAGGTGATCGTCAGCAGACTTCTGTAGCGTCACAACTTGTCGCCTCTCCGGATTAGAAGACCAGACAGTACCTCTGAGCTTGTAGGAGGCGAGTCCAAACGCACGAAGCGGCTGAGGTTCTAAGAGGGGCACTGTTTGAGTTACACATACATCCCTGCAACAAGATGGCCTCATGGAAGTGTCTGCAAAAACAAACATTCCATAAAAAAGGAGTCAGGTAACCAGAACAATAGAGAAGCGAACGAATATTGAGAGGTGAAGGGAAGGAGGGAGGGAGAGAGGTTTGAATATTACCTCCTTCAGCTTTAAGAGGTTTTGACAGGGGATGAAATGTGAGGAAGCAAGCATCCAAATCTCGTAGAGTAGGTCCAGTCGGTATCCGGTAGATGGGATACCAAGCCACCGAAAACCAACTGTTCGGTAAAAGGTCCAAGCTACGCAGTGAACGTAAAGGGTCGAAACCTCGTGACAGGTCCGCAATCTGCATTACATCGATAAATCAATTTGGAGTAATTACAATATTGCCTCGTGAAGTTACGACTTGTTAAGTGGATGGGATCAACCCTTTCATAAGTGAGAACCAAACATCGATTCTATGGCAGCCTTCGTCCAACAGCCCACAGGAAAGTAAAACATGAACAAGGTAATCGTCACACATAACACCACAGTACTCTGATCAACACGCTATTACATGTACAGTAAGCTGGGTGTGCAGTTGCGATTTTAAATTCCTGAGGTTTGGGAGGGGAGTGTGTGTACCTTGTCAATAAGAGGAACCCGGCTATAAGGCGAAATGGTCTCAAAATAAGACCAGACCTCAACTTCTTCATCATTATCGTTTCTAAAAGACGCACATTCCAACCTGGAACAGTTTACTGAAGGACTACGCCGAATTGGCCGTGATCTGTCTCCCTCGCTATCTGAACTTGCCTCACTGCTCACATCAGATTCAGCGCCTCCATTCCTGAACAGAACAATAGTAGCTACAAATTACTAACAAACAAAAACTAAAATAAATCAGATGCCCACTTGGACTTCGCTTGTAAAACGAAAAAGCATTTGAGCATATACTTTAACGCGCATATCAACACTTACGATTTCTGTCATAGTCGTAGGGAATCATAAGATCTAAGAGAAAATTCCCGTGGGAACAGACCGTTCAACCACATCGAAACAAAAACCCGCATCTTTCCAGCAACCTAGTGTCCGCGAAAGCACAGATGAATTTTACACATCTTTCTAACGATCGAGATGCTCTATGACAAGCACCTGAATCTGTCAGACCAGTCTGGCCGCGTGTATAGCTGAAGAGCAGACAGGTAAGGCACATAATACTGGACCACGCTCTCGTCACCATTCAACACCAAGGGCACACCGGCCCCATACGCGCTCCATTCATCGAAAGAGTCCCACAGATCTCCCAGGTTGAAATAAAGTGTCTCTTCAGGGTTGGCACACCTCTTTTGAGAAGAATCCCGCAAGCAAGACTGAGGATCATCAAAAGAACAAAACGTGTCAGAGGCACAATACAAAACGCCATGCTTCCATTGCAAAACTAAAAGGATCCGAAGCGGGAATCGTCGCCTTCTAAGGAAACGGCTATAGTCCTTCAAGAGCTAATCACGCTTATTACAAGAGAAAAGATCAGTACAACAAAGAAGTTGACAATAAACACTGAAGGATCAACAAAAGACAAACCAGCAACATTAGCCAAGCCAAGTAAACTATCTGAGAGCTCAAAACGTAGGGGCTGCACCCTGTATGCACACATCCATGCTTCAAGCAAATCAAAATCACTTTAATATACTGTCTCCGCAACTTCGGCTCCAATTGTACACATAAAACTAAAATCTTGAGTTCTGTGCTCAGAGTGAGTTGCGATGTAAGAGCAAGAGCTGTGCAAGAGAAGAATACCTTTGGAAGATACTGAGTCCTCACTCGGGGAGTTGTAACCTCCAGGAAACGATCGAGGTTAGACGGAGAATAGGAACGACCAGAGGAAGAGGCCGCAGACAGCGGATTGATTCTTCCATTCATGTCTGGCCCTCCTGACATTCTTTGATTTGTTCTCTTCGTATTTTTAGGTCCATTTCGATTTTCGGACTCGACTCCAGAATACTGCTTAGGGTGTTGTTGTCTCGAATGCGAGCTGTACTGACTTGTTCCTCCAGAATGGGCTTGCAATCGGCGCTCCTCACCATGGTGATCGTCTTGATGTAAACCCTCACTACTAGTGTCCCTCGGCGAGACTGGACCAACCATGGATGCCACCTGTTATCCTCCGCCTACTGTTGGAAAACTCCGGCCCGAATTTGAAGACACTTCCACACCAGACTTGCGATACAACGAAAATAAAACTAATTTTCCTTTAACACTTTAGAATCTTACTCAGGTTCAGCCTAGCGAACCCCCAGAATTGGTCAACCTATCCAAATGCACACCTCACTCAATGTTCTGATGCACACACGCAACATCACCAGCGCTGGCAACAAGGTTCCATGTCTCAAGCAAAGAAGATCGACTTGTTCAGCAATGGCTGTATTCAGAAACCACACGCTTCCCACAAGCTACATCAAGGTCGATTGCAAATCTAATATTGCTCACAATGCTATTTAGAGCGGGAAGAATTTCGCCAACAAACCACCAACCTTAAGTAGCACTAATCGAAAGACCACTGCTATCTCTACCAGAATAAAGACGTAGCCACCCGGTAAGCTCCGAAAATCACAAAAGTGGTCTATACAGGATTCCTGTACTCAATGGCAGAGAAATCCAATAACAAAACTCGGAACCAGGAGATTGAATCTAATTCAAGCAACAATTGAGACCAGTAGGCGAAACACGCATCGGCTCAAATTTCCTCTAAACCAAGGCCAACAAAGAATGCAAGCAGCGACAACCGAAACAAGCACGCAACTTGCACTCCTACATCCCCTTTATCTAAGGCAACTCCTCCCAAACATTCAATCGCCGACTCCTCTTACTCTTCAACTTCCAAAACAAACGTATCTCCTTCAACCAAAACTTGCACTCGTCAATTAACACGGCTACCTACACATAGTCAGACCCGACACATTCGAGAAACTTCCAGAACCCTCAACTCCTTCAACCACGAAAACTCTCCCAAAGCTCACAACGTATGGCTCCACAACATGACAACCCAAGCATAGAATGGCTCAAAAACCCTGGTTCCTCTTCTGCTGGCGATATTCAACGACGCTGCACGGGGTAGCATAGAACAAGACGACAACCT
This sequence comes from Physcomitrellopsis africana, assembly GCA_036785485.1. Taxonomy (NCBI): domain Eukaryota; kingdom Viridiplantae; phylum Streptophyta; class Bryopsida; order Funariales; family Funariaceae; genus Physcomitrellopsis; species Physcomitrellopsis africana. The sequence goes on along the minus strand of JAWRVF010000622.1, from coordinate 14,959 downwards.
GGTCGAGGATTGTGGTGTGGGAGTGGTGGAACAATCTCGTCATGTACACGCGTGGAGACAGCGGTGGGAGAGTGCCCTTCCATCAGGACGTCCATTTGTCGCTAACCACCCCGTCTACCACCAGACGCCGACCGACACCGCCGTTTTCACTACCCACCCCGACCCCCACGACTCCTGCCGCCAATGCCGCGCGCGCCCTCTGGTCGGCTGCCCTCCGTCTCCACAGGGACCTGCTAGAGGGCAGGAGCACCACGCGAAGCCTGCGTCACTAACCCGCCCCGTTTCTGTCCAGCACTGTGTAATACATCCACGGATCTGTTCGTTGAATAATATCATCTGCAGGGGGTGTGATGAGTCTGCAGAGGTCCTCCGGGCCACAAACTGCTTTCTCTGTCTTGTTTGTCGTCGTCGTTGTCGTCGTCTCCCTGTTGCGGATAACCACTCGGAATTCCGGCGACCCAATTACCACACCTCCAAGAACTGGATGCGTTTCTCGACAATCCGCTTCGCTCCTTCTTTTGTGCTTCGGTGCTGCTGCAATGCATCTGGTTTTGTGGTGGAAGAATAATCTGGTTTTCTGCGGAGGACAGAAAGCGAGAGATTCACAGCTTGTGTACGTGACTGTTTAATAACGCCCGGGACGGAAGGGATGGTTTGGATGAGAAGGAGCTGGGTCCTTCCAGCTTCTGCTGTTGCTCCCGCTGCTCTGATCGTGTGTGTCCATGCGAGCAGTACACTTATTTTGCTCCCTTTGCCTGCGATGGTGTTTGTGGAATTGCTGCAACGTTTCAATAATGCTAAGTTATGCAGTTTCGATGCATCCTTTGATGAATGTGCGTTCTAGACATGCATCCTTGACATGGGATACCACCTACAAGAATTGTGACGTTGGAATTAGTGTCTTTCTACAAGAAGTCTAAGTTTTTATGGCGTTGTTCAAACATAACTGAAATACTCCTGTTGTTTATCAGATAATTTTCTTTAGTAATTATTACTTAATATTGAATCACTTTGGTATAAGATTATGTATGTAACGAATGTGATTAGAAAACACTTAGCTAAACAAATTACTGGTGATTTTGTATTTAGAGAAATTTTTAATAAAATTTAGGTATATTTTTTAAATTATTGTCAATACGAAAGAGTGTGGTGTTGAGAAAATAGACACAGAGTTTTACATATTAAAAAATAAAAAAATAAAAAAATAAAAATCAGCGTTGTTTTATTAAGATCTAAACCAATGTGCACACAATCATGGTTGTATTAAGCTAAGCATTAGAGCCCATAAATCCTTTGAAGCCTATTCACAAGATACCCTAAAATCCCACCAAATAGTGCATATATTGTGTTGGGGGGTGATGTCTGTGTCCTCCCATAAAACCTTTACACATGCAATTGTTAAGGACAAGCAAACTTGCTATATTCTATATACATTAAGTAGACAAAACACAATGCATAACTATATAATATTAATCAAATTAATACTTGTAGATTTATTAGTTTATATTTTTTAAATAAAAATAAAAACTAATTAATAATCTATTATCACCATTCTTCTTACAAAATATTTTATTATAATATTTTAAAATTTCAAAAATAAGTTAAATATTCATCAAATTTAAATTTTTAATTAATAATGAATAATAAAATAATAAAGATAGTGATTAAATAGGATATTTTTAAAATAATCTGCATCTGTATAATTATTTTATTTAATTTTAAACTAAGAATTATAGTATTTTTCTTTGGCATTGTATCACATTTCAAAATAAATATATAGAATGATCTTGTAATATTTTTTTATAAATCTTGTATATATTTTGGTTTGATTTAAAATGTTATAAGATTTTTTAGTTTTTAGTTTTTATACATGTATTATATCTTATATCAAATTATTAGTTTAAAAAATATAGAACATCATATAAAATTCAATCTATATGCAATTTATACCTCACAAGCCAAGAAACATCTAACATTAGTGATGTCAATAAATTACATTTTGTGATGTTTTATGTTGATACAATATTTATTTATTTCTTTACATTTTAAAAATATTTTTTAAAACTTAATTACTGATGTATATTTTTAAAATCTTAGATCTTAACATATACACACACACACATCTATATATATATATATATATGAGTGTGTGAAGAGAGAAAAACAAAAAATCTTGGTAACTTATTATCCAAAATGAAAATTAAACCCTTATTATTATTATTATTAAATTATTTCCTTTTTATGGAAATTAAAATTTCTTTCAGCTCTGGCTCTATCAATGTCTTCGCTTCTGGAAACTTCTGGGGCCTTCAGCCCCATCTCTGTCCAACAGCAGGGTCCTTTTCACACAGTCTGCAACGACCCTCCCGTGCCACTGATTGAGCCATTGAAGTGCAGGTCCCGTATCCTGAAGGGGACTGTAGGTGTGAAAGCGTCCCAAATCATGTGTGGCAATCAAGCTTCGGGGAACGTGAAGGAAATTTGTGCGCTCTGGTTCCCACGCTCCCCCTCCCTCTCCTCTTATGGCTTTTGGTGGCTGTGGCCGAGACAGCTGTTCACAGAATATGTAGTGTGAGTGCAACAACGACACCTATCCTTCAGTGAGGTCTAGGATGAGCTCCCAGAGTCCAGTGGATGGCGGACACGTTCCACAGGCGGGAGGAAAACAAATATTTTGATGCCCGTTGCCCACCAAGCCAACATCCACTCTCCCATTGCTTTCACCTTAACATTCAAATTTTGATTTTTGTGAGTTGTATTTATTGCTAGACTAACAATTTGAATAATTCTGGATTGATCTCAATTATAGAATTCCTCACATATATACATATAACAAAAATATTCTAAATAATAATAATAATTTTTTATTCTTTTAAAATTTACCTTTTTAATAGCTTGATTGCATCAAATGAACTCCTCATGGTAGATGTGGACTATACTTAAATGCACATTGTGTTCTACACCAACGTCAAAATAAGTTTCAAAAGAACAATAGGTAATTGTTGGCAAAATAAATAAATAAAAATATAAGAGGTGTCTGTAGTTAGAGAGTGTACAATGATATGCTTCTGGAATGCTTGTCATGACTTGAATTGTATGCAATGGAATTAGAAGAAAACTTGACTCAAAATTCTATCACTGCACATATTTTGATAATATTTTTTTATATTAGTGTAATTGGTAACTAACCAATTATGAAATTTATCTTTGTTAGCATACAAGAGAATAAGCCATAATAAACTACTTTTATTTACTTGTTTATTTAGTTAGTTACTGTTGATTTCATCAACAATGTCTGAGAAAAAATCATACTGGCTTCAAAATCAATTTCAAATAAGTGGTAAGGTTTCAAATGTGCCTAAACATAACTTTCAAATTCACTGTATGAGAACACAAAACGTTTCAACATGGTTTTAGTAGCATATGGAACATAACAACAAGTAATGATAAATAATTCATTATATATATATATATCTATCTGAGATCAGATTACAAACATTTTCATTTATAATTAATAAATAAATAAATCCATACAAAAACCATTTATTACATTCACCGTTGAAATGGGGGGGGGGGGATTTTTACAAAAAAAAATGCAACAATCGTATACTAAGGGTATTGACTCTCATTTTTCAAGAATATACAAAGGTTCGTTATTAACATTATGTCAGTAATACTCATTTCCATAGTGACACGAGTTTTTTTAAATTGATAAAAATACTTGACATTAAGAGATATCACACAGACTAAATGTTAGGTGTCAGATAGAATATAGATAATTAAAAGAAAAATTAAGGTTCAAAAGTTAAGTCAGGACATGACATTTTATATATATTACCGTGTTAGAATCTTGAATTAATCACAGATTTCTGCTTGAATGACTTTCTTAAGTTCTATGGCTAATATCTTTTATAGGATACAGTGAATTCAAATGAACTAGTTTTGTTCAAAGTTCAAGACATGTTGAAATAAACTGACTTTAAAATTACTTTTACTTTTGGTTGCACTTTCATATCGAAGAGTATTCCACATCTGACTCATACATCCTACACTCTATGCTAGAAAGGTACCGACTGGTAACTCTTACTGGTGTCTATGTATCTAGTGATGAATTCATGATCCGGGTTTGATCCCACCTGGTGATGGTTGATGAGGTGCTGGCTGCAGATATTTTTCAAGTCCGACGGGCTTGGCTGCCAATCTTCCCCAGGTCCTGTGCGAAACCGCTCAGTCCACCCGTCAGGGTGTGGGGCTCATTCCCAGGATACTCCGCCCGCCCCTGGTGACATGTCAGCTAATTACAGCGGAGGGCCACGTGTTGGGCACCGTATGCGCTCATCAAAAGGGGGGTGGTTGCACCCGCAGCGTGTCACTACTGTCGATAGATTAACTGCTTGTGGGAATGGATGAGGTTGAATAGCGCCTCGGTCGTGTTGCTCCATGCCTCATCCAGTTCCACGGTCACCAAGCATGGGGAACACCGTTCCCTCTGCATTTGTCCCTTCCACCTCAGATCTCCTCTCCCTTCCTTTCGCTTTTCTCTGTGTGTCCTCATCCATCACCGATTTCACGCTTTCCATCCATATTTTATACTTTTATGTCTGCCATTATGAATACTGCCATCAATTACTGAGGCAACACAAGAGAAAAAGAGGTGGAAGTGGAATCCATAATGGGGAGTGGGGAACTTTGAGTTCTCCAACATGGCTCATGTTCTCAGAGAGTTCTCATCCTAGAACAAAGAGCATGTTCCAATAGAAGGGTGACACTTCAAGTTCCCAAATTACCCTAGTGTTTGATTCATTGAATGGATGCTTTTTTAGGGCATCTGATCTGCTCATCTGGAACCAGTTCCCAATATGTCACTGACAAATCTGCATTTGCTGAATTGGGACTAAAGAAGCACTGAATCTAGTTTATTCTTTGCTCCTTGGATATTTTTTTCTATACTGTGATGGGAAGCCTTGAATTCCTGAATCCTTGAATCCTTGAAGCCTGATACTCATGCTATAAAACGCATGACACCTACCACCATTTTTCCAAAATGAGAATAATATCAAATTTAAATGAAAGTGAATCCTTGATGTAAGGATGATTTGGAGCATGACTTCACGATGATGGAAGTCCATGTGTAAAAAGTTGAGCTTAATGGGGGGAAGATATTTAAGATTATGCAAAATAATTTTGAAAAGTAACAGGAAGAACAAAATTTGTTTTCTATTATAATAATGAAAATTCCATTATTTTTTAGGACTGACGTTATTATTTAATCTATAGCTGTGTATTCATTCATGTCCATTGCTTCATTTGTACACACATCCAATGTGATTAACATTTTTGTTTTCTTTTTCTTTTTCTTTTTCTCTCTCTCTCTTTCTTTCTTTCTTTCTTTCTTTCTTTCATAAAAAACAAAATCCTTGAAATAATTCATACTACATGCATACATTCATACACACTGTCTGTTGCAGAGTAGCAATCATTTTTAAAATGCAATACTTGTCAGTATAATATTTGTAAATACATGTAAAATAAATAAATAAATAAATAAATATATATATATATATATATATATATATTTTTCTTCATACCTTTAAGAACAAAACCTCATGTGATTCTGTAATATTTAAGAAATATAATTACTTTTCATTCAATGACAAAATTTCATATATTTATTTTACAAGTTTTTCAATCTGTAATTTGTATTTAAATAAATATATTAATATACACACATGTTGATTGGTAGTTTCAAATTATTTTAAATATATTAAAAATTTTAAAAATCACTAATTATTAGAAGATAGAAATAAGTTTATATTGGTTTTTTGATTTTTTGATTATATTTTAAAAAAAGGTTAATAGAATGGCAATTCAATCATATATGTATATATATATATATATATATATATTCTAATAATTTTATTAAAAAAATATATTATGTATTAAGTGATAAATTAATTTATAAATAAAAATTTAATAAAGAAATTTATTTTCTTACGGAATTTGGTGATATTTTTATAATTAATTATATATTAATAAAAATAATGTTATTAATTTTGATATTATATATATATATATATATATATGTATAATAAAATAATATAATAAAATAAAAAATTAATAATTAATATTATATTATATTATATTAATTATAGTCTAACTTGTCAAATGGTCGAGTAGTCTTTATATTATGTTGAAGAAGCCATACTTTATTGCCAACTTGAAATGATGATTGTTCCTTCTTTTGTATATTAGCTAATTCTTTAGAGTATACTTACACTTCTTTTAGTTGAAGTTTCAAGGTAGCTTGAATAGTAACAATTTGGCTTACAAAGTCATTTGCTACTAAATTTTTGGATCTATCAATAGATAACTAATCTAATTTTGGATGGCATCCATAATTAAAGTAAAATAAAATTTATTGAGTTGATATATAAATTGTGTTATTGTAAGCAAACTTGGTTGGAGACAAATAAGATGTCCAATTATCTTGTTGATAATTAATGGTACACCTTAATTATTACTTTAAGATTTAATTAACTTACTCCATTTGGCCATCAATTTGTGGATAAAACGATGAAGAAAGCTTCATGTCTATTCAAAGAATCTAAAAAATTGACTTCCAAAACTTAAATACATATTACAATTTTTGATCTAATATAATATCATTTAATAATCCATAATATCAATTGACATTATTAATAAAGAATTTGACCATTTCTTCACTAATATTGATCTTCTTGTAAAGAAAAAAATATACCATCTTGATAAATTGGTTGACAGTTATATATATGATATAAAAAAAAATTAATAGTGAGAGATTTGTAATAAAATCCATAGAAATAGAAGACCACAATTGTTTTAAAATTGGTAGCGGTTGAAAAAGTCTATATAAGCATAGTTGAGGATTCTTTGATTTAAAACATGTGTTGCAGGAAATGACAAATTTCTTAACAACTTTGCACATTTGAAGCCACCAAAAATCTCTAGAAATGAATTATATTGTCTTGTTGAATCCAAAATGTCATGTAATTGGAAAGCCATGACGTATTTGGAAGACATGAAGGCACAATGGTCCTTCTAGAATATACAAATGTTCTTCAAAGTAGAAGAAACCATCTTCAAATTTGAATTTATTCAAATTATTATAGATATTATTGAAATATTATTTAATATATAAAATAAGAAGATCTATGATTAATGTTGTATAAATCTAATTAAAAAACAAAGAATCTACATGAATTGATAGAAAAATTATTCAAATATAAAATTTCTCTAGTTTTAAAAGTGTTATCTATACAAAAATTATATGGTCCATGCATATTTGTAGAAATCCATCTTTTTTCTTTACAAAGAATATAGGTGCACCAATAAGAGATTTCAAATGTCAAATAATTTTTTGTATTAAATTCTTATTAATATACTTCTTCAATGTTGTAAGCTTATTCTGTGATAAGTTATAAATTAGACAAAAAGGTGGTTGTATGCCATCTTGAAGATCAATAATATAGTCATATGGACAATATTCTAGCAAGATATTTATGTTCTTTTTTCATATATATCTTAAAAATCTTTGTATTCTTTTAAAAATATTGTTAGAGTATTTGCTACTTTAGATATTGGAGTTGTATAAATAATAAAAAGATACCATTCTTACTTGCTCTCATAAAAGCTCTAACTCCAAAAAAGAAAGATTTTATGATTTTAGATCTATGAGGTGTATGGTATTTTCTATGTAATTTAATAATAATAAGTTACGATATTCTAAAGAATTTTATTTTATAAGATATCTAATCTGTATAAATTTATATCTAATAAGTGAAGAAAGTCCTAAAATAATGAGATTAGATAGAGATCTAATGATAATAAATATGACATGATTACTATGATTCTTTAAAATTATTTCTAATGGACCAATTTTAAAAATAATATTTCTAGAGGATACAAGCCTACCATCTATGACCTCTATATGAATGGCCTTAGATTTCTTGACTATAAGAATTTTATGGATTTAAAAAAAAATTTAAATCAATAAAATCAGTAAAGGCTTCAAAATTTACTAAAATAAGGATTTTAGATTTTTGAACACACAAGTATATTGATATGATAAAGAAAATTGATTTACAATGAATTGAATTAATCTACATATCTTTTATTTCTAAATGATTGCTAGAGTTGGAAGATATAAAAGATGTCAAGTAATTGTTATAAAGTTGTAGCATAGGTAATGGACATTTTTCTTGTCAATGTTAAAATAACTTGCTATTAAATTTTATAGCTTAACTAATGGCTTCATGAAGAATTTGAAGATTAGACATAAATAATAATAGATTCTTTATATTGTTTAGTAATTTTCAATGAAACTAACTATCAAGGATAAGAACTCGATGAAAGCAAATAAACATATGAAACTTCTATTAAGAAGTATAACAAAATAGAAGTAAGGAAGTATGTATATTAAAAGAAACTAAAATGGCTATTGCTACAAGACAAGAAAACTATAGACTCTTGAAACTAGATTAAAAGCAAGAAAAGAGTTAACAAGAGTAAAGAAGGCTTCACTCTTGTCTCTATTTATACTATCTATATAAGAGCTATGTGGTGGTATTCTATAAGACCTCCTACGCGTGTCTAATTTGCAAGACACGTGTCAAACTTGTATGACAAGTTTTCTACATATGCGCCATATACTTGGCTTGTTCCGCAAGCTATCAACATGTGCGACACATGGCTAGCTTGTTCCACAAACTATCAATATATGCGCCATGTGGCTAGCTTGTTGACCAAGTTTCTAACCTATCAATCCCCTATATACATGTATAAAGGTGATTTCGTATCTATGAAGCTTCTAGGAAGTTATTCTATTAAATATTATCAAATCAACTTGTTTTATCTACTTCTATTGATTTATATGAATTTGATAATTATTGAAGTAAATCTTATATTCGTGACATTATCCCCCCTTCTAGGGACGAGTTCCATGAGGAGCGGTGATTACATGTTGAAGAAGTCTAGAATATATCAAATTGTGCTTGCTACATACTCTGATCTTTATTCCTTTTGAAGATAGTTGATAGGTCCTTTCAGCCATCGATAATGTTTCATACCAGGGCAAAAGGACCTTCATAATTGCCTTGAAAGAAAACATTAGGAACACCATCAGAAGTAATTTTTACCTCTAAAAGTATCACCAAACATTAGGAGTCTCGTCCAAGGTCGTGATACCAAACACGTTGTATTTTGCCATCAATCCGAGTAAGAACATGTCATTCTTGAAGGTCCTCATCTCTAATCCGTTGCCTTGAAGGTTGTGATAGTCGTAATGTCTTGTCCGGTGTCGTGGTAGAGAGAATCAGCCTCAGGAAAGCACTAGGCTTCTGGCTACAACTAAATACTCAATTAAGATCCAAAATAATGAAACCCTCAAAATTTATATAAAAGTTTTTCTTTTGGGGCTATTACACCCAATACATAAGTCTTATTTCACAAAAACACTCAACTATATCAAAATACTCTAAACCCTCATTCATCCGTAGGAAGGGAATTTTTTCCGAATCTTATTAATCTATAACTCTTAATCTAATCATTCAAATCTACTAAAATTTCACATGAAGTACTGATGTGCTCTTATTAGTTAGCACAACAAATTTCAACTGTTGATTCTTTATCGGTCTTTAGATATCGTAAAAACCCTAACAGTAGTTGTAAATCCTTGTTTTCAAACACCCGAGTACTAAATTCTTCATATCTCACATATCCAATGTCTAAATGCTATGAAACTTTGATGTATAGCTTCTTAGCACAAAGATTCACCTTCTTGGAAATTTTTAGACAAAATTTCGTCCAAAAACTCAAGATATGGCAAAACCCATCACTATGAACAAAACGGCCTACTTACTGCCTTGGAATTCAAACTGTTGTCTTTGACTCCCAATATCTCCTTCTTCAGAACTCCTATTGTAGAAATTCTTCCACACCAGGTGTAGAGCTTGAAATCACCTCTTTAGCCGCACCTCCCGATCTCCAAAAGCTCTCATACAACTCCTCCAATCCTTGATAGAGTGACAGTAGATACAAATTGTACACCTTAACTTCAAGCGCCTACTTCTCCCTCATAAAAACTCCAAATCTCTCATTTTTTATACCAAAATTGTAGCCCAAAAAACAAGCTTTCTAACCCTAGTCTCTGATTTTCGAATGCCCTCCTTGAAGTCACCGAAACCCTTGTTCTTGTTGCGGGCAGCCTCCTCAAAGCCCATTGGGCATGGTACTCAACCAATAGGAATGAAGAACTTCACCCCTTGTCTTCATTCATCCTCACTTTGTCTTCATCCTTCCAAATAGCCCTCTTAGTAGTTTAATTCTTCTTCTTTGGACCCCAATTGCCTCTCAAGGCTTTATACTAAATATTTAGGCTCTATATAATTTAAAAGCCATAACCAAACTAAGTAAAATCTAAAATAAAGTTTCTTACACCAATCCCCTTTAATTTACTTTATTAATCATTCTAATACATATTTAAACCTATAAACATATTATACATTTTGAGTGGATTTTACATACTGTAAGCAATTACAGTACGACATCCACCACCTCCAAACCTGCACATCCTCTAGTATGTGCCATATATTGCCTCTATTCATCTTCTTGAAAGTGGTCTGAATCACTCATAGGTTCTTCTATTTCATGTCCTTCCTCCAAGTGTTGAGGTAAAATGTCTTCAAGGACTTCTATTGTGAATTTTCCATCTCTTCTCTTGAAAGTCTTGACCCTCTTTTTGACTACTGGGATTCTAATGATAGCTCCATCTAGCTCACGTAAAGAATATGTGGCATTATCATGGACCGTTGTCAATGCATTTTACGTGCAGTATAAAAATATTAAAAATCTTGTATCTATTGTTAATATATGTGTGAGTGCTAGAGTTATTTTAGAAGATATTATAAGGAGAGGATTTATTATAGCCACTTAGTTAGTGAATTAAGATGGCTATTTGTTTTGTTCCTACCTTATTTATATCCTAAAATAGACTCTTTTGTAATTAGAAGAAAGGTAAAGGTTGTTTTACCTTTCTTGTTGACTTTTGAGGTAGAATGGACCTTATGAAGGATAAGAAAGAAGAGCATGGGGTGAATAAGGCCCATCCAATAGGATTTGGCTGCCCATGTGGGCGTCTCATAGTCTAATATAGAAAGAAAGGGAGATATACTCCTCTTGCTAGACCGAGAGGAAAGGAGTTTTGATAGTGAACTTTGGAGAGAGATAGCTCCGTGGATATAGAAGTGTTTGTAGTGAAAATTGGTGGGTGTGTTCTTCAAGTTGTGAAGATTCTAGAACCTACTCACTTGCTTGTATTGGAGTTGTGAACAAAAAGTTATGCTTGTTTTAGTAGAGTGAGGTTTGCTGCCACCCGACGAAGAGGGGCAGAAACTTCGAGCTGCCACTGCAAGTTTGATTTCAATTCTTTCTTAGTGAAATTTATAGAGAGTGTGGAAAATTGTGCTAGCTTTCTATCAAGACATCTCTTGTAGCATTTGGAGTTGGAGAGCAAAAGTTGTGAGCTTGAGAGTGGGAAAGGGTTTGCTGCCACCCGACGAAGAGGGGCAGAGACTTTGTTCAACCACCCAAGTCGGACAATCTCTTCAATCCTTTTGATATTTTAGGTGCTTATAGTAGCTTGTGTAAGCTTTCTACAAAAACAAAAATCAATACATTTGGAGCTTTGATGAAAGTTTTATGAGCCGTGAAGTGTCAAAGAGGGAAAATTGTTGCTAGGGTTTGAAGAGTAGAATCGACTAGCTACAAAATCTGGAGTTTGAGAGGCATGCATGCGAAATTTTAGAGCAAGCTAGATGATGGAGTGAGCTTTCTAAAAAGCTATTGCATGTCCAATTTGGAGAAGGGAAGTGATCACAACAAAGGCTGAAGTGAAGAGGAGCTTTGCTGCCTTTGCATTTGCTTGGAAATTTTAGCGCCTACTTCTTTTAGCCATAACTTTTAAATGGTAAGTCATCTATTTGTGAAATTTTGATATGTTTTACAATGGATTATTGGCTTTCCATAGGCTATAAGCACGCTTGATTCGACCTTTGGATGAATTTTTAGTGATTTATTTAATTTCAATTTGTTGTATAACTTGTATTCCTCATATGCGGTTGTATTTTGAGGTATACTTGAATACATACATACTTTGCTTATACTTTTATACAAGTATATATACTTGTATTTATACAAGTATTCTATAAGTATTCTATAAGTATTATACATAATATTTATATAAGTATTTGTACAAATGTTATACCAAGGATTTATATAAGTATTTATACAAGTATTTGTATAAGTATTATTCAAGTATTTATACTTTATATTTGTACAAGACTTGTACAAATATAATACAAGTATAACTTGAAAGCTTGAAGAAATATTGTGCAAGTATAGAACATACTTGCACGGCTTCCTCTCATGTTCCCTGCTAGTTCTAGTAGCAGCTAGGAACCCGGCGTTTTCCCAAGGCGAATTCTCTCTACCCGACATAATTGGTGCTTCTACTGAGAGCTGCTTTGGGGCTACTAGTTTTGGCTAAGGCAATATGGAGGATACTAGAGGGGCTTTCTTTGAAGCCCAATCAAACATGGACACCATTCTAGGAGCTTTGGCAATATTTATGGATCAATATAAAACTCAAGCTGGAGGTAATGGAGCTACCAAGGCTTTGAAGGGTGTTGTTGACAAGATTGAGAGGTCCTCTATCTTTGTTCATCTAGGAGAAGGGTCACTTCTAAAAGAAAAATGGGATGAGAGGACAGTCAATGCCAAGGAAAAGAAAAAGGAAGCTGATTCTAAAGGAAAAGCTATGGAAGAGAAGGCTAGTAATGGTCAAATGGTTAAAGAAGAAAATGACTATTTGACTAATGAAGAGGAAGATATGATCTTACAAATGTTTGCACAAACATGTATGGTGAGCAACAAGAGTGATATAACCAAAGATAAAAGTTTTGTGGAATGTGAGAAGATGGTGGAAAATAACGAAGAAGGGATTAAAGACTATGATATAAAGGTCCAGGCCTTACAAACTCAAGAAGAGAAAGTTGAAGAAATAGAAGAATTTTTCAATGGAGAAATGGAAGATGAGATTTTACAAATGTTTGTTGGAATGAATATGAGTAAAAGAAGGATTATTATGGATACAGTATATATCCAAAATCAAGATGAATTTGAATATGGAGGAGAGCAAGGCTTAACAAAAGAAGCCCGGACTATCCAAATTCAAGAATGTGTCGTTGAAGAAATAACAAATGAAAAGATGATTCACAAGGACACAAAGGTACTTATCTATGCAAATAACTACAACTTTGAGTGTGGTAAAGAAGAAAAGGTGGACTATTATAATTTATTTTGGACAATTGTAAAGCTTCGAGAGCTTGAAGATATGATTTTAGCTTTGATTATTCTTGGCTTCCAGATAAAAATCATATCAAGAAGACTTTTTGACAGGGGAAAATGGCCCATTGAAATAAGCTAGAAATCGATACTAAGAGTTTCAAATAATGTCGAAACATATAGAAGAAGGGATGGAAAATTTCACACCAATGATCTTAACTCCATCAGAAAGCAAAAAAATACCAGAAGGTGATGAAGGGATTGGAATGGAAGATGAAGATTAAACTTGGCACATACCGGAGGATGTGCAGGTTTAGAGGGGGAGCATGTCGTACTGCATTTACGTGCAGTGTATAAAAATATTAAAAATCTTGTATTTATTGTTAATATATGTGTGAGTGCTAGAAGTTATTTTAGAAGATATTATAAGGAGAGGATTTATTATAGCCACTTAGTTAGTGAATTAAGATGGCTATTTGTTTTGTTCCTACCTTATTTATATCCTAAAATAGACTCTTTTGTAATTAGAAGAAAGGTAAAGGTTGTTTATCTTTCTTGTTGACTTTTGAGGTAGAATGGACCTTATGAAGGATAAGAAAGAAGAGCATGGGATGAATAAGGCCCATCCAATAGGATTTGGCTGCCCATGTGGGCGTCTCATAGTCTAATATAGAAAGAAAGGGAGATATACTCCTCTTGTTAGACCGAGAGGAGAAGGAGTTTTTGAGTAGTGAACTTTGGAGAGAGATAGCTCCGAGGAGATAGAAGTGTTTGTAGTGAAAATTGGTGGGTGTGTTCTTCAAGTTGTGAGGATTTTAGAACCTACTCACTTGCTTGTATTGGAGTTGTGAACAAAAAGTTATGCTTGTTTTAGTAGAGTGAGGTTTGCTGCCACCCGACGAAGAGGTGCAGAAACTTCGAGCTGCCACTGCAAGTTTGATTTCAACTCTTTCTTAGTGAAATTTATAGAGAGTGTGGAAGATTGTGCTAGCTATCTATCAAGACATCTCTTGTAGCATTTGGAGTTGGAGAGCAAAAGTTGTGAGCTTGAGAGTGGGAAAGGGTTTGCTGCCACCCGACGAAGAGGGGCAGAGACTTTGTTCAACCACCCAAGTCGGACAATCTCTTCAATCCTTTTGATATTTTAGGTGCTTATAGTAGCTTATGTAAGCTTTCCACAAAAACAAAAATCAATACATTTCGAGCTTTGATGAAAGTTTTATGAGCCGTGAAGTGTCAAAGAGGGAAAATTGTTGCTAGGGTTTGAAGAGTAGAATCGACTAGCTACAAAATCTGGAGTTTGAGAGGCATGCATGCAAAATTTTAGAGCAAGTTAGATGATGGAGTGAGCTTTCTAAAAAGCTATTGCATGTCCAATTTGGAGAAGGGAAGTGATCACAATAAAGGCTGAAGTGAAGAGGAGCTTTGCTGCCTTTGCATTTGCTTGGAAATTTTAGCGCCTATTTTTTTTAGCCATAACTTTTAAATGGTAAGTCATCTATTTGTGAAATTTTGATATGTTTTACAATGGATTATTGGTTTTCCATAGGCTATAAGCATGCTTGATTCGACCTTTGGATGA